>JBCAUG010084324.1:0-22371 GCA_038406175.1 Haplosyllis leylae | reverse complement strand
GCTACAGACCATATAAACATGTACTCACATACAAACTGTCACAAGACAATATTGAGCTACTCTTCAATAAAATTAGACGACGCTGTGGATGGAACAACAATCCAAATGTCTTGCAGTTCAAGTATGCGTTACGGCAAATTATTATCAGAAACAGTATTGAGCCCTCAAAAACTGGTAACTGTACAAACTTTGAAGATTCATTGTGTCAAACCAATGGCTTGTTGGATTATACATGGAAACCAAAGCATGATGCTCATTTGGATGAAGCATATGATATGCAAGATGATTATACAGCAGCAGAAGGGATGCTGATACACATTGATGACCAGTCACCAAATTGTCTCCAAGACAATATTTTGTATTACATTGGAGGGTTCATTGTCCATACCTTGTTGCAGGAGCTAAAATGTGCAAAATGTAAAAAGGAACTATTACTAAATCCTGACAACCCAACTGCAGCAAATATGACCCAATATCCAGTGTTTGCAAAGTTCACTCGATGGAAGTAATATGGAAAACTTGTATTGCCCTCCCCTGCAGTCCTAAAGATCATCAAGGCAACAGAAGTCATATTTAAAAGGAGGGTGATTGCTAAAGAAAGGGGAATCACCACAGAAAAAATGATTGACTTAAAAATAGAATCAGCTGTTGTGCAACACATTGGAAATGGACTTTTCAATAGTGAAGATGGGCACTATTTTGACCATGAAATAGGGCAGGAAATGGATCACTTATCCTCTTTGATGAGAACCATTGTGCAAAGATATGTTAGGCTTCGACTGAATACATATGGAAAGCTATACACACAGATGATTGTTCACCAGAATATGCCATCACTAAGGCATCAGTTAAACAAAACAATTTTGTTCTGTAATCAGTAAATGCACTGGTACATAAAGATAAATACATTGTAAATATGTACATCTATATTGACAATTATAAATGATTAAAATGCTATATATGTGTGTGTTAGATATGAATTTTAAGTATGATAAATGTTAAAATGACATGTTTTTCTCTTTTTTTATGTGAATTTATCTCTGTTTTTATCTTGAAAACATTATGTTAGCAACTTCTAACTGTTAGAATAACTCTACAGTTGATACGCTTCGAAATGATATAAGTTACATTTTTTGTAGCTCAATTCTAAGTTGCAAAAATGTGATTTTTTATATTGAGGGTTTACTGCACTCTATCAATGAGTGCCACCCAACACAATGCTTGCCAGCATCTCCAGTGAGCATGGCCCAGCTGCTTGACCTAGCCCTCTCTCTTTCCGTGTAAACACACTACGCACTATTTCTAAATGTCTCGTAGTTGTTACAAGTAATGCGCACAGTGCTGTGAAGACTTTACATTGTTGCTTTAATATGCCACGCATTATTTCTAAATGAGAAGATTTTAATATTCAAACCCCAATTCGATTCAAATAGGTATCTTTATTTCATCAAAGGGTGGCTACTGTACTCTTAACAGACGGTAAAATTCAGATTTGCAAAATTTGAATGAAATCATTATTACAACTGTTTCATTGTAAAATAATACGTTCATGCTTCTCAGTAAACGATTAATAAAAATTCATGTGTAAAGTATAATCTCGGACAAAATGACAGTTGCTAACGAATTTTATGCACTATGGATTTATTATTACTGTAAAATCAGAGGCATTTCCACTAAGAAGCATATTATTTTATGATACTTAACAAGTGTATTATCAAATACCCGCATCTCATGCTCTTAATGACAATTGTGAAAAAGGTAAATCGTGCTTTTAAAATATCAACATCCAAATAATTCTGTACATTTTCTGTAATACTTTCCACTAAAGCTTTAAACTGTTGGTTGTTTGGAACGGATTTGACAGGAATGAAAACGTCGGCTGAAAACGCACAGAAAAGCGTTTCAGAACAAACTGACCGAGATCTCTTGTTGCTTCCAAACAGTTAAACAATATCGTAAACTGCTTTCAATGTGTTAATTAAAATTATTCAATTTTGTTTGAACAAGGATACCACTTCCTGTCACAGCCCGGGTACATTGATTTATTTGAAAACTTTAAAATTCCTTGTGTGATGGAGTTAAAGTTCCCGTATCAAAACATTTTTGGTAAATTCCAAGTGTTTTCCTTGCTGGGAAAATATTCTAATCTCCTATTTTCCCTGTGCTGTGGCTACCCATGCAAGTATGGTGCGAAACATTTCTGTCTCGGGAAACTATCCCATTTATGTAGCGCCACTCCACAGACTTTATAGCGCACCAGGTGCTTTGCAATATTCACGCAGTCTTTCAGTCACCTCCTCCCAGATCAATCAACTGGACAGGTAAATTTTATTTCTATTAGATGTCCTCATATTTCACTTTTGTGAAGGCATGTTCTGATTGTCCACACACGTTCGTTTATATGCACCAGTTACACGGACACGATGGAACACCCAGTCTGTTCATGAGTGGGACAGCTGCAGGATTCGAAATCGGGTCTTAGCCACCGAGAAACCTCACACATTCAACTTTGCACTGCTTCAAAGTGCAGAAGCCTTACTATTCCTGCCTGACCCGCCACTGCCAACCACTGGTGGCTTCCAAAATTAGGATTCCAACATATCTGCAATAATGGGAAAACAAACTTGATTTGTAATATTAGAGACAGTGGCCTGTGTTATCGTATATTTACACATTGCAATGGCATTTTTGTAATATTACTGCTAAATTTAAAATTAATCAATTGGTTAATGTGAAAATGTTAAGGAACTTGTATTTAGAAGCACAAGATGAGTTTTTCCATTTCCCTGCATGCTGATAAAAACCTACCGACGAAAGGGCTGACACGGACTGAAATGTGATGCTGTCGTTTGCGAATTTTTCAAAATCGCTTGAGGACAGATTCCCTCCTCTGACAGCTCTTTTCTAAATAAAATCAAACAGGCTGTTAGGACATGATCACCTTATTTTCTATGTCCATCATAAATTTGTAGTCAATTTAAGTCATTGGAGATTAAAAAAGGCATCCTACTCACTACATCAAAATCATTGTAAATCAAAGTAACACTTTCTGATTCTTGATAACCAGTTGGCGAGCTGAAATTCGAGGCCAAAGACTGTGCGTCGCTTTTGGATTCTTGGCATCCAGTTGGAACACTGCAATCCGTAGTCGCAGTTCGTGTATCGCTCTGGTCGGTGGTAATAGGAGCATTTCCCTCTTCATAACATTTTAATTGTCCGCTTAACGTGCTATCAGACTTTATTTTGCTGATCGTTGTTGAAAATACTCTCTGGAAATAAAACGTATGTCTTATGCAGTTGCAACGCATGTGACTTAGGACGTACAGTTTTGTTATGAAACAATTTTTGGACCACACTGATATTCCTTTCTGGGCTTCTGGTAACGTCTTCCTTGGGTTTCAAAGCCTTAATGGATCCAGCGGTTTTTTGCATACTTTGTTGCCTGTGTGCAATATATGCCTCAGATATGAGCTAAACTCTTGCCAACCTCTTGGCGGCTATCATGGCAGCCGATTCCCTTATCCACTTACAAGAAAGGAGATTGAAGAAACAAAATAAATCCTGATTGGTTTGGTGACACTGATGGAAAGTAAAATTTACATACCCTTCGCCTTGATGTAAAACTTTTATCATTATTGTGTGTTTTTGTAAGTTCTGGAAGCAGATGCATCGCCATCTCACCCGCACTGTCTATGCTCACTAAAGTATTACTCCAGTAACTGTACGATATGGCCTGTTATCGAACATGTCGAATTTTAGACTTTTAAAAAACAGTAGCACGCCCCGCAATAAGCGGATGTCAACACAAACCAAAGGAGAATCATATGGACAAGTGCCAGAGTTATTCCAATGGGACTGATAGTGAATTCATAGTGGTGAGGAGTTGTTCCTTGCCCTTCACAGTGGGATTTTCTGTACTGTTTAAAGACGGACTTTTCCAGAGATTACAGAACCAAGTGTTCGACAGGGACTTTGCAACAAACCAGTCCGAAACTTCTTTCTATTAAGTATAGTATCTGTAGGCGGACGATTAAGTAGTGCAACATATTACACCTTTTATCAAATAGTTCCAAACATAAGAGCGCACATATTTATCCAAATATAGATCTTTATATGATTTTACTTACAGTATTACACGCTTTATGCGGAAGCGCCGGCCTAGCGAGTAGCCCAAAGTATCCGCAGTCGACTAAGTGTACACAGTTTCTGTTGTCAGTCCTACAGAATAATGTTTTGTTCAATTCCATCAATTCGGAACTTGATTTCAATGGTAAATCACGTGCACTCTAACTGCATAAGACATACATTCTTAAACAGCTGTTCTCAAACAGCTTTGAAGGTTTAATAGAAAACGCTCTGAGACGAGATTTCATAAGACTTGGTCGTTTATATAGTACGAATATAATTCGTACATAATTATTAACCACAAAACTCAATTTCTCAGACGAGATTTCGTCAAATTACACAGGACAAATGTCAGCAAAAAAAACCAAAACAACAACTACAAACAAGAAAAACAAAAAAAAAACCAGTTCAAACGTTATACAAAATATTTCACGTGACATTATGGATGGTATCTTGTTCACAAATTGCCACCAAGTTAGTATTTTATGAATGCCATTAATGACATTGTTAACCGACTGTCGTTCACAAAAGCACAACAGTGCCAAATAATATAAAGGCTTACTTACGCATAACAGTTGTCGTTGCCAAGGAATACAACTGGCCAGTGCAGAGATGTTTCTATGCTGGTATTTTCAGACCTTTGTAACGAGTTTATCGGATGTTCGGGAGTAGCAAGATCCCATACTTTCAGATACCTAAGGACAATAAAACACTACATCAACAGCGAGTCCTGGGAATCGCTGCATTCGTATACACTTCTGTTTTAAAAGTTTTCTGCCTGTTTTTGGCTGTACCAACTGACTTGAAACACAAGGTTCATTTCTAGGTTAACCTTGGGCAAGCATTTTCGCAATTTTATTAAAATAAACCTGAAAGTAACAAGATATTTACTGAAATGTTAACAAAATGGCTCCTCATTCCTCCTACATGAAGGTGGTAAGTGTTGACACCAACCAAGAAGCAGCAAAACACGGAAGTTTATTTAATATCAAATTATTCATGGAGAAACGCTTATTGTACCCACATCAAAAGCATCCCAAACCAAAGATGTATCAGAGTGCTGACTCGATTGTCCGGATCACTAACCAAATTTAAAAGACAGAGTACGGCAACAGTGTCTGCAAAATACACTTTTCGGGTTGAAGGATTTCGAACTTTTGTCTCCTGCCGTAATTTAAAACATTTGAAACAACATGACAATTCGAGAAAGTTCATTCGAAAGCCAAATCCGAAGATAATTCAATAAATAGGTCACAATAGCTCAACAATAATATAAATTTGGGCCACTTTATGAATTCTTTACGGGATTCGGAGGAATACAATTTCCCACATGCGAGCCAACTCCATTTGACCTGCGTTTAATCAGCCTGCCATTAATCAGTTCTCGCAGTCTCAACTTGACCCTGGGCCTGAATGATTAAGTGTTAACTTAAGGGCGTGTGGTAATCAACATTGATATCTACTCAACTTTGTTAAGATATTTTAGGATCACTGTCGTACCTGTCATGGCTGCACGTAAATATGATGTCCGTATATTTCTGACAGAATTTCACACTCGTTACAGTTGACTGGTGTATAAGGTATGAGCCAATAGGATACATTGTGAGTCTTCCTCCTCTTGAAAATTTGCTCAGTAGTTGACTAGATGAAGTAAGGTCCCAAATATGTACCATTCCTAAATGCAAATACAAGTTCGCTGATCCCTTGGATTTGGATTTGTTGCAGATGACTCATTCAAAGTAAATTTCATCATTTTATTTTTCACAGAACACCTAGTTTTGCTCAATTGAAAGAACACATAATTTTCATGCTTTGGCTGGAGAAATGTCTGGAACATTTTAACAGTTGGCCCCCTTCAGCATATAACTGCAAGACAAGCTGTCCATAATTTTTGGGTGTATAATCAACAATATTTCCTAGTTATTTTCTAGCAGTCAGATAATATTCCCAAAATTTTATCGAAATTAGTAATGCAATGCATTTTCGTGACTGAAGAAAAATCCAGTTTTCCCGCTGTTGTGAAAACCTTGATTTTTCAGCAAAACCAATGGAAACTGTGCTCAGTTAAAATATATTTTGTTCAATCTGGAACAATTTCGCTGAACAAGAAAGACCTCGGATTAACAACATTACGAGGCATACCGACCGCGGCCCTTTGTCTTTATGATCATTCCAGACTAGCCCTGGCTGGGGGTGGGGGGAGGGGCAGGGTTTCAGGCCAATAGTTCATGGTCACACAGGAGAGGGGGTATGGATCAACAGTTTATGGTTGGGGTGGGGGGATACGGGTCAACAGTTCATTGATGCTGGGGGACGGCTCAACAGTCCATCATTGGAAGGTGGACTGATCCTCCCTGTGGACAGAATCACACACACGAGTGCAAACATTACCTTCCCTCGTACTTCGTCGGTAAAAATAGGTCCGATCTTTGGACATTCAAAAATGTGCGCAGGTTCAACCTGCTGGTTGGGGATTTATTGAAACTGATTTATTACTTCATCGATACCAAGGACATTTGCAATTCTAAAAATATTTTCTCGTATTGGTAGATTTGTTGCTAGTCTCGCTAGGCACATATTATCGTAAATTACAGTACAAGTTGAGTACAAACAGTATGCGCTGCACACTGCCATGTCCTGATGTATAACTTCGGTTTCTAAAAATGTCTAAAAGAAAACTATTTACCATTTGCAAAACCAGCCATCAAACGCTTACAGTTGTCTTTCATCTGCCAATCCAAGCACATACACTGGCTTCCATCAGTTTCATCTGCAAAAGATAATTTTCACTGTCGAAAATAATTACATCCTTGTTGACATAAGCGGTAATATTTGAGAAAGAATTAAAACATTAAGTATTTGGTACTCGTAATTTATAGGACGGGTGGCCTTTATTTGTACCTAGATCTGGGTCATAGTACGTACAAACAATAATGACAACGACAATAAGGACAGCCAATAAATATATGACTGCTTTCTGTCAAATGAGTGGTCTGCAAGCAGTTTTTTCTCATTTGCAACTACTATTTCGGATAGTACTACCCGTTGGAAAGGAATACACCGACCTGAGAAATTAGGATCTAGTGTAACGACAGCATCTTCACGCACCCTGTACAACGGAATAACATCTCTTTCTTCACTTCGTAAACTGTCTGGCTGTGGTACACTAACAACAAAAATATTAAAAATCTGTTTTCAGCGGGTGTCACCTTTGTTCAGAATTTTGTCCATTCAATTCAAACCTATTATGAAATTCGTACTTTGCACGTTCGATAAGGTTTTTTTAAATAGACAGCCCACTGTAAAAGCAAGTCCCTTTCAAAAGTACATCTAAAACTTTACCTGATCAGTTCGACCTTGCCATTTGAACAACCAAGAGCCAAAATACCAAGCCGTGGCAGCTCATTTTGTGTTTTCTGTAATTACATAAATTAAATTATCATATTTTTTACGGAATTGTTGTGTTAAAGGTGTGTCCAGTCCTTCTCAGAATGTCAACAAATTAGCAAAGTTGTCGTGCAGTACTGAGACGACAGCCTCCCATTAAGATTACGAGGCAATACCGACCACGGCTCCCGGTCCCCATTCCATATGGTCCCTGACCTGACCCTCTCCCCTGAGACCATGGACTACCTAACCTGACCCTGCTCCCAGATTATGGACCACCTGACCCGACCCCCACTGGACCACCTGACCTCCCTGACGCTGTAAATAGAATCACAAGCTTCTGAAAACATTACCTTCCCTCTTACTACGTACTTGTTCGGCCAAAAGTTAAATTACACTGAATAACATTTGACCATGTTGGTAGACCTGTGATGTGTGACAAATCCTACAAAACTTTTTTTCTTTCAAAATATTTAAATATTATTCACTGTTACCAAAACACTTCACATGGCAGCTCTCGAAACGTTCTATTAAAGCTTTTAAATAGATAGTTGGACTGACAATCGATGCTTTTCTGAATGGATCATGCATACTGAATCATCAAATTTACTCACCGGTTCATGAATCCATGCGCGAACAGGACACCATACCATCTCCCATACAGCACCAAATTCATACTGGATCAATAATTCCACGCGAGGTACTTGTGGCGATCTACAGTCGCATTGGTAAACACATGGTCTTTACAAAATAAACAGGCAAAATATATTCTCAAAAACCTAAGTCACCAAACAAGTCACCAAACTTACCGTCCATTTAATGGCCCACAGTTCCATATCTGCACAACACTGTCATATTTATGCAGCTGATTAATTTTGTGCATTTTACTACGAGAGTTATAAGCATGAAGCGCCAAATACTGGTCTGCTTTTGTTCCGTGTGGAGTTGGGCACCACGCCATGGATTTGACAGGGCCTCCTGCATTCATGTGCGCCTTGCCTGATAAATACAGTAAACATTAACAACAAAAATGACCAGCATTGCTTCGTGCTACATATGATTCTGTGATTGTATTTTTGCAAACTGTGTGACCCAAACCAACCGTACAGATTCTTCAGTTAATTCTGTGAAATCCGTTCACGGGGGGGGGGGGGGGGGGGGGGGTGTTACCCAGTCCTGGCCAGGTGGTACCCCCCCCCAGAAAAATTTTTTTCCCATTTTTTTTTTCAATTTTTTCTTTTTTCAAAATTGTTTTCTTTAAAAATTTTTTGGGGACATAACTCCCCCGGGATAGGTTTGCTATGCGGCAGGCGGTATGCCTCTTGCGTTCATGCAGGAGGACTTTCTTGTTCGGATCATAAAAATGAACTAAACATCACCTTTGACTTTGAAATGCCATGTACTCATCGGAAATAGTGTCTTTGGCTTCCAAAGTCATATCAGTTACTCGGAATTCCTTCTCTGGCTTAAAACTCTTTTGAAATCTAATGAATTTTATTTTGCCTGGTTGAATCTTGTGGTGGACAGTATCGACATCTATAATTTCCATCAGATTTTAAATTTCAAAGCAAAATGTATTTTAGGACATTCTCACTAACATTGATTTTCAGATTTCGCTAGATTTGGATTCTAGGCATCACCCCCAACAAAAAATTATATGTAATCTATGATCTTACCCAAGTAAAGTTTATCAAAATGGCCACCGAAGGGCAAGTGATAATAAGTCCCTCCACTCTCGGAGATGGCACGATTAAAAAGTAAATTAATGAGAAATTTCCTGGCGGCCATAGTAATATATAAAACATGACACGATCGCTGTCGATGTTACCTGTGTCGCATGTAGCTTTCAGGCAATTTAGTGAGATCAGCTTCTGTCGTTGTTTTCCATGTCTCATTTCAAAACTGACTGTACTGGTGGACGATGGTAACGACGAATGATGACCATCACTGCAAATTCATGTGCACAAATAAAACCATGAACTTTATAAAAACTCAAAATAAGTAACGATTTCAGCTAAAAAGTTAGCTTCCCTGATAAATTACATTAATTTAACACATCTTGGTTCTAAGGACAGATTCGAACTTCAGTTTATATTTGTACCCTTGTCTGTCAGGGTTGATTGGAATCCACTGGTCTTTTGTAGTGTTCCATTGAGTAAACACGATATCACCTTGTTCATGCCGCTTGACCCATGTAGAAGTCTGTTGCACAATCCAATGTATCGGTTGATATACAGTCATTCCATCTAAACAAATGTTTTAACACGGGGTTAAGAAATATATTGAACGCATTTAAATTTCATACATTGTCGTAGTGTGAAATAATTGCGTACTGATAAAATAATGTACACATATTGTATGCATACCTTTTTTTTTTTTTTTTGAACAAAAATCGTCCTTTTATAATCTGTTTCTGTACATTAGTTGGTACGGTGGTACTAGCATCTTGTCATACCATTGGTGGCATTTAATATCATTTTGTTATTACATGCATACCTTTTTTCTGAATGCCAGTTATTAATTTTGGTGACTTTATTTGATTATGTTCTGGTTTTCGTTTCCTTCGTTTCCCTCGTTTCGCTGGTGTTTCATGTTCTTCATCTACAAAATTAGTAGGTTCCCATCACCATGATTTACGATCTTTAATAGGTCAAATAGGATGTACCAATTAATGTCTAATATCCATGTCTAAACTGTAATGTCTAACCTTCATCTGATGGATCGATACTGTCCTCCTTTTCATCTTCCTTTTCATTATCCTCTTCTGCTTCAGCCTCTTCCCTCTCAGCTTCTTCTTCTTCGCCACTTGAAACAGTGACATCAGGATCTTTATCCGACTCGTCATGATCCGATTCCATAGAAAATAATTTCCTTCCGTCACTCTGCAATAATAACAGGGTTGCCAGACTCCAATTGATACCAAATTCCCTGTGTTTTTCCCCTGTACTCTTGCCATTTTCCCTGTGTTTTAT
Organism: Haplosyllis leylae; assembly: GCA_038406175.1. NCBI lineage: Eukaryota > Metazoa > Annelida > Polychaeta > Phyllodocida > Syllidae > Haplosyllis > Haplosyllis leylae. The sequence continues at coordinate 11,887 of JBCAUG010084324.1, read as the reverse complement.
TTTTGTCCACAAAAAATAAAATATTTAAATTTATAAATAGCCTCCACGACCACATAGCCATCCTTTGCTTTCCAAGTAAACCATAAAGGTCTGAATAGATTCACTTCAACAGCCCCCTTAACAATTTACAAAACAAGAGCCAAAAGTTCACAGACCAAGATCATGGGTAATTCTATCTACTTAAATCACAAGTTCATTATTTTTTTTAACTTTCAACATTTTCCCTGTGTTGGTGGTAAATTCCCTGTGTAAAAACATATTTTTTAGCAAATTCCCTGTGTTTTCCCCGTCTGGAGAAATGGACTTTCCAATTCCCTGTTTTTCCTGTGCCGTGGCCGCCCTGAATAAACCTTACATGAGCAAGATTCACAATCTCAGAATATGTCAAGATTTTGTAGTGTAACCTCAGGGTTGCCAGACTCCAATCAAGATAAAATTCCTGTGATTTCCCTGTGTTCTCGACCTTTTCCTTGTGTTTTTGGCATTGAAATAATAATTTATCTTACAATCAAAAAAAAAGAAGAGATGTACTAAGTAATCCCCTCTAAACTACGATTACAATAATCTCATTCCATTTCCCAGTTCACCAACTAAAAAGTTACTAAAAGAGTTAAGGGATCATGGAAACATTTCATCACAAATTTGGTACACCATCTAATTTAAAAAACTTCAAAATTTTCCCCTATGTTGAAAGTTAATTCCCTTTATAAAAATAAGTTTTTAATATCTTTAGGGAAACTCCCTGTATTCCCCCGTGCCGTGGCAATCCTGGATCGCTAGGGAGTAATCAGTTCATCTCCATGTCCTCCTCTCAAAGCACCAATTGTTCCTACACCGCACATTTTGTTGTTCAGCTAAGCCTCTTGAAAGACAGCATACAAAAAATATTCGAAGACGTAAGAATTTACCTGTTGTAGATTCGATGTCTCATCCAATATGCTGTTGTACTCACGAAAATTTTCAATAGCCCTGTAATAAACCAGTTTTATTATTGATGTTTTCAAATGTCTACTTTGCAAACGTAAGTCAATGTTGTTTCTGTAAGCGGTCCATATATTAGACTTGCAACCAGACAAAATCTGAGGCAATACTCCGCAACTTTAATCAAATGAACAAGTGCAATAGTCTTTAAAAATTATTCACAACTATATTCCAGTTTCTGTCATCTTACAAATAGGCATACCTCTAAACTCATTAATGCTACCATTCAAAAACCAAATACTCAAATTACTCACACGAATGCACAAAATTTGTGTGGTACCAACCTCTTTGCTGCTCCACGACGCAATCTTCCGCTTGGTGTAAGTTCTGGCTCTGCTTCAGTTACGTGTTCGACTCGTTGGTCAGTAATTTTAATCATTTTGAAGGTGCTAAATTTAAGAATGACATATCCACGAAACACAAAAACTAATACGAGAGGTTACATAGCAGTCACCACCCACCACGTGCAAAACCACCTGAGCCCTCCCCTCCTCTGGACCATAAGCCTCCTGGCTGGGGGCTGGGTGGTCTGGACCATGAAAGGTATGGATATTGCAGGACCACCGGTGAAAGTACCAGTGAGGAAGGATGACCCCCTCCCCCCTCCAAGGCCAGGTCTGGTCTAGCATGATCTGAGGAATGTAAATACACTGGTAAAGTGACATGCAATTTGTGACAGATGGACAGTTGGTTGCGGCAAAACAACAAAGGGAAATCACCGAAGAATTCGCGTATATTTATCTTACTTTTTGTTTTTTTTAGTAATAACTCTGGGCTCACACCCATCTCTTACCTTGGTCGCCCTCGCCCTCGTCCTCTAGGTCTACCTCTTCCACGCTTCTTCTGCACAGCTACAGAAAAGGTACTTCTCTTATCCACTCTCAGTAGCTTTGATTGTACTCGTTAACAGTGAATCCACGGCCGTGGGTTATGTAACACTTACATGGTAAATCATTTGGCAGCTCACTTTTCATCTCGTGGTGTTACGTAACCCGCGGCCGTGGACTCACCGTCAACGAGTACGATCTATGGATCCTTACAATAATATAGCTTTCGATTAACTAATAATATTTGAGTTGAAAATTTCCTTCAAATTTGTTTTTGTTGTTTGGCCCCATTTTTGCCTTGGACCACAGAATTCAAATCATCACATAACATGATTTTATGTTAACAGAAATGTACGTATATCTTACGTCTTGTATTTCCTGGTTGTATCGCGTCGTGGTCAATGGGCGCCACCACTGTCTCTCTGGAAAGCAATAAACATCGTTTACCCATCAGAATATCAATTAACTGCAAATGCGTGTGTAAACTTATCCTAAAAGGTAACTGTTTTTTACTTGTCAACGTTTTCAGTTCTTAAAACATTCTCGACCTTCTTCATCACCTCAGTGACTAGACTGGGGTTCTTCTTCGCAGTTTTCTTTAGTTTTTCAATCTACAATTATTTGAATTCTGTTATTTGTACCCTTTTTATCTGTATGAATGAGATTCGCCATATTGAACTGCATGAGAAAGACACAAATTGGAAGTCTTCAATGTCTCACCATATTATTGATTGCAATTTCCGTATTATCAGTGTCGTTGGAGCAAGGCACATCCTGCTCTGTTTTGAACTCGTCTGTCTTTGCTGTTGTTTCGTTTTTTTTAATGATTTTAGCATCCGCGTAACCTTCCCCTTTTCCTACACAGTGTGGTTTTGATGATAGGTGAATTGTGGATTGTATTGAAATATTAGTATGATCAAGGTCGCCAGACAGCGGATCACCCTGCTTTGTTTTGGAACCATTTGTGTCTGTTGTTGACTCGGCATCCGTGTTACCTTTCCTATTTTGCACACAGTTTCCTTTTGATGCTTGACTTGTGGGTTTTATTGTCAGTACTGTGGAAGGTTGTGCAGCATTGGCTGTCGATTGACTAGCTGGACATCCAATTTGCTGTGAACGTAACAGATTTCCGATGTTTTCCGTTTGCTTTACAAACGTCAATTTCGGAAAAACTTGTTCCACCATACTGGATGTCTTACTTTCCACAGCCAGAACTTTCGGTGGAGACGTTACACCTGGGGTAAGCCTGGCTGGCATTGACGACGGAATAGTGACTTTCAGTAAATGTGAACCGTCCACTACTGAATGAGCCGCTGCTGCTGAACTTGTCGGCAACACAACAACTTTGCACTGCGCTTGCGTATTGACCGGGGGCTTCGTTTGTCTAGCAGGTGGCAGAATTTTGGAAAACATTAGTCCTCCCATTTGTTTTTTCTGGGGCAGTGTTTCCGATCCCTGAATGGAAGACGAAATATCCTGCTTGCCTTGCGGTGATTGCATTCCGCCACTAGATATATTTTGATCTGCAAAGAATCCGCTTTGTATCGAACCCACTGGAACTTTTTGTTGTGTCTCAGTTTGGGCCAATGATGATCCTTCCACTGCTGAGCTTCTATCAGAAAGTGAAGATATAATTAAAATATGTCAAAGTATCACCTTGCGCTTTGATAATTTGTCCAAAATAATAAGCATATAGCATACGGATACATTATAATTAACAGAAGAGAAAGTTAATTTTAGTTCCGACCATGTTTCTTCCCAGTTAAAAAAATATTGATATTTACCTGTCCAAAATGAAACGACTTCTTTCATCTGCTATTTCTTTACGGGGTCTCCCAAACCTGTAGATATTATATTTCGTTATCGGCAATTCACATGAAGACAACTTGCAGTGAATTAGTATGAAATGCGGTGAAGCGTGTTCTTACTTTCCAACAAAGGTGCGTCTTCTTTCTTCCATTGTAGTTTTATAATCTACGCGTTTCCATTGTTTTCTATCCTCTACTCCAACAGTAATCAAATTGCCACGTTTTTGAAGCACTGTAGACACTGGAGCTTTGAGCCACTGTTGAAAACAAGGTAATATATTTACCCGAACGTTATATTTACCACGTTTATGGCATTTTCTACAATTTTTAAATGTAATATTTATTTCTAAAACTGTTTTTCAACAAGATAATTAATTTTAAGTGTAAGGATAAAGTTCTTACCTCGCAGGATGAAGGGTCACTGCTTTCTAATCCAGCAATATTTTCAGCATGGGCCGTCACACATTCTGTTGGTGAAATGTTGTCAGAGCCAATGCAATCAGTAGTTGATGTGGCTGAATTCGTTTCCATGATTTCGAAAATGTTCGAACCTTTTTTCTCTACATCTCCGTCCGTATCCACTGTCGCAGCTTTCGGATCGAGTTTTGATATTTTCCCTTTCAGTGGAGTCAAATTAGGATTTACGAGGGGTAGTTTATTATCAATATGCGGTGTTTGTTGTTTTAGAGGTCTACTCTGACGTCTTTCAAACACCATAGTACCCTCTGTTGGATTGTGTTCTGCGGGTGACTTTTGACCACCAACATGTTTTTCAGTTGGAGGTGACTGTACTCCTTTCTTATCACTTGGTTCGTTTAAATCTGTGGTTCCTTTACGTTTTCTTCCTCGAGCTTTCGGAACATTCCTCGAAGCATTCTCTTCCACAGCTCCCGACTGCAAGCTCTCGTCTGAACTATCTGCTTCTCGTGGCCGGCCTGTTCCTTTTTTGACTGTAGCCCCCAAACTTTTTCTGTTTTGTCCTTTTTCCAGATTACTGGATGCTGTACTTTCATCAGAGTTCTGAACATTTGATACCAGTCTACGAGCGCTCGCTCGCCTTACTCTTTTATTGCCTTGAACAACTTGTGTACCTTCCACCTGTCCTTTAGCGTCTGATCCTTTTTGCCCGTCATTGTGGTCTCTCTTGCTTTCATTACTTATCCCTGATGTTTTACTGTTTGTATCAGTGCTAGTTAGTCTTTGCTTCGTCACTTTGAATATTATGTCGTCTAAAGCTGCCAACCCAGGTGCTTTTGAAGGGCTTGTCAATTCGGTTTCTGATCTTCCGATTCCTTTTTAACAAAAGCGCGTAAAATTAGAATCCTTCATACAAGATTGTTTTACTGAACCAGTTCCCATTTTCCTGTGTGTGGTAAAACACATAAAGAATACTCATCCAAGTAAAGTTTATGAAGTCATATAAAACCGACTTATGGTTCGTCCCCACAAAGTTTTCCGCCTGAAGCTAACAATTCATACATACACAGATGCAGATGCAGACCCATGAGTTAAAAGTACACCCACCCGTAAAAACCGTGAAAAACCACTGCCAATTTCAAATTAAAACCGACGCGCTTTTAAATTTTACCTTTCTGAGAATCCATTTTTGACTTACACCTCTGTATATGTCCCGAGATTTGATCAACCACAATGAATGCAGTTTTACAATAAGGGCAGATAATCTCCTTCCCCTGTAATGGAAATAAATATGGACTGACAACTGAATTAATTCTTGACAGAGACAAGAATTAATAAAGATTAAAATCACGCCCAATTTCTGTTGAAAGACAAGAATGCTTAGAAGCACTGAGTCGCACTTCAGTTTGTACTTGGTATCATTTTAATCCAAAGATACAACTAGATATAACCAAATACAGAGAGATAAGTAGACAGCTAGGTAGTTGCTAAGATAGAGTAATTGAGACCATGAATGTGATTTGCTTAGGATCTCCTTAAACACATCTTGATTTTAAATCTTTTGAATTTTTGCACATTATCTGCTGAAAGACATTTTAATTGAAATATTTTTAAAATTTGATGAAAAACAAATTTTGTCCAATTTTTTTTGGGAGAAAAAAGTCATTTGTTTAGAATAGCCCGAAACACATTATGGTTTAAATATTGTTGAAATCTTGTGGGAAAAATATTTTGAAAAAAAAACTGGAGGGGGGGTCTGAACATGATCACGCCAAATCTGGTGGGTGGGGGGGGGGGGATAGGGGGTGGGGACAAAAAATCAAAGTTGCTCAGAATGGCTCACAGTGACCAGATAAGTCGCCCCACTCGTTGAGGCGTCGGAACTAAAAAAAATGCTGCATTGGAAAACCTAAACTTTGAGAGCAATTGATACATTTCATTTCTTTTACATCAGAGCTAGAATTACATGTGGACAAATGATCCTTCCAAAAACAAGATAACATAGCACAAAAAAATTGTTCTAAATTGAAGAGCCAGTCGAAAATGAAATAAATCATGGTTAACACATACCCCAGAACACCACTGGTAATGCGATTCCATAGTGTTTGTAGATGTAAATCTCTTCGTACAACCTGGTATGGAACAAGCAAGAAAACCTTTCTTGATCAATTCAGATTGCCATGTAGATGTAATTCTTCCAGATATACGTCTTGGTTCGGTCCTAGGCTTAGTGTTGCTGAATGAGAATAAAAAACACTGGTACAGAGTAGCAAGTTTTCCGCTGACTCATGCATCGGTATCGAAAGTAGGTGTTTAAAACGTTTTCTTTTAACAGTTGGTAAGTTCACAGAGATCTCTTATGTGATGACTCTTTTGAACTACGATCTAAGTTACCAAGTGGAAATGTTGAAAAAGCGAAATTACCGTTCCATGTTTCGTTGAGCCAAATTAGCAACAAAGAAGTTCTCTTTTCAGTTCACTTTTTTTTTCGATATTGCCATCCGGTGATAGAACATGTCTGATAGGAAGATCACTTCATCCAAATGTTAAACTGGAGAGAAGAGAGACGGTTGAGAATATCTATCTTAGAAACGTATTACTCGGACGTTAATATTTTTCAATAAAATAAACTTTTTTTACGTCTTTGAAATGAGTCCGGACTTTAATTAAGTTTGCCAATAATTTCATTGGAAGTTTGTGTCATCTTTATGGTGAGATTACTCACCAATCGGCTGGTGGATGTTATTCAAAATTTCACAAATATCTTAGGACATTCTTCTTTACAAACGACTTATGATAGAATGATCCCAAATCTTTGAATGATCCCAAATAACTACCTTAATCCCATCCTTCGGATGGGCCACCGTACAGATATTCACTCTTCATACAGCCATGCATGATGTGGGATAGAAAATGCAGGGTTCCCACTTTTTTTCTCACAGAAAATTTCCTGACTTTTCCAGTATTTTGACATTTTCCCCAGACTTTTTTCTCCAAGGTTTAAAAATACAAACTATCTCTTCCTCAAATGAGCTTATAATAACAAGAAACTAAAATTGAATTGTATTAAAATGTTACCTTTGTCCCTAGTATTCAGAAATGACTGACATTTTGTTTCCATCTGGAATCAACAGTTTTTGTAATCAACAGTTTTTTATCATTTTCTGATCAAATTTTGCCTTGTTTTCCCTGACTCAACAAATATTCCCTGACTTTTTGCTGAAATTATAAAATTCCCTGACTTTTGCCTGAATGGAAAAACTTAACCTCATTCTCCAAGGTATTGCAGTGCCAGTGGGAACTATGAAAATGGAACAGTCCTGCTTGTTGGTCCTGCCATTCTGTGAAAAGTTCACAGGACCAGTATGTTGCCTACAAACTTCTTTGAATACTGGGTTTATTTACATACTGGGGAGATACATGTAAGCCCCTACAAGCCCCTCTCTCTCTTCTTTTTTTGGAGGATGTAAGTCCTTTTCATGGGGCCACTGATACCCCTGTTTTGGACTTCTGGTGACATCTGCCCTGGGTTTCAAACCCAGGGTGGATCCCTTTTGCATGCTTTCCCACCTGTGTGATCCTCAGATGCACCTCTGGTGTGACATCTGCTGACTGTACAGAGGTCAGCATTGCAGCTTAGCCTTTGATCCATGTACCTGTGGATGTGTCTACAAACATTGGTGGAGGTTTGCAGCTTGAACCCAAGATGATCTGTGCAAGCACACCACTATATACCACTCGGCCACTCAGGCTGGGCTTCAAGCCTGTCTCTTGTGTACCTATCTCACTTGTTCACACTAGTGGATCCATGGGGGTCCCAGCCCAACTTCCATATTTGGAAACTTCAAAATACAACTTAAAATAAATTATTTTGAGTTTTAGAGTCCTAATTTTATATTGTTTCAAAAAAATTTCCAGCCTCACTTCACTCTGCTTAAACATTATATTTCATTTTTTTCTACTTTCACCCTGGCCATCATTTCATTTCATATATCTTCTTATGTACATACTCCTACATTATTTTGCCTCAGGCCTTAGTCTATCTTGTCTATAAAGATTGAAGTATTTAGTATTTTTAATTACATTATTACCTCAAAAATGTCTAGAATTAAAGAATATTCTAACATTAAAGTGCTTTGAAATTTCCACAAAGAGTGCTCAGAATAGTAGGAAGATACATATATACATATTTTGAAGTTAAAAAGCAACAGCTTCTGGGACCCACTTAGGCCAGCTTATACAGACTAATGAATCCAGTGGAGGATCCAGGATTTCCCAGAGGGGGTGCCAACCCCAGAGGGGGTGCCAATACACTATTTGACCAATTTTCCCCAAAAACTGCATGAAAATAAAGAAATTTTAGCCCAGAGGAATGGGGCATGCATCCCTCGTACCCCAATGTAGATCCACCACTAGAATCTGCAAACTAAACTATAAAATAAATAAGACCATTCATTTCCCATATTCAGGAAAGGAACATAGCATTTGCAAAAATGGCCAGAATCTTTTTTGTATTGAAATAAATATTTTGTAATGTACTTACACAAATATAAGTTATAAAATGTGAAGAAAAAGTACCAGGAAAAGTGGGAGAATGCATATTTGATAGTTAGAAATGCAAGCACTTCCAGGGCCCTAATGTGTGCCTTGGACCCTGGCCAATATTGGCTCACCTTGCTTGGCCAACTTCACTTCACAATGTCAGCATAATGTCAGAAAAATTTTCTGGGCCCTCTTGACCACAGACAATGCAAAGTTCATATTAATTGTAATATCAGCAGAAGAAATACAGAAAAATGTAGGGTGCCAATTGGGACCAGGCTATGGTAAATGGAAATAATTCCTAAACAAAATAGTACTTGCCTTTTCCATGAACCTATCTGTAGTATAATGGGTTGCAATTTTAATTGTTTGTAATTGACACGTCTGTGTTTGATGATTAAAGTGTCTGATGATTAATGTATCTGAGGATTAAAGTGCCAGCATTTGTGGCATGTTGTGACAGGTGTCATCTGAAAGCATCCAAACTTAAGGGAAGACAATGGGGACAATGCATTGACACATTCCTGGCATGCCCAGGAAAGCCTTTAAATAGAGATGGTAAATTATGAGAAGTCAGTTCAAGATGTAACCACAACAGAAGTACTTGCACTTTGTGCAATTGCATTATTTTGTACATATGTTTGCTGTGTTATTGATTCTTCAAATGTATGTTCATGTAATGTTTACAAGTTCCACACAAATAAAGTTCAACATATATCCAAGTGCAAAAAATGATGTCTTCGAGTGGCTCCTTCACAGTAGAACCTGGACATTGAGAGAATCCCGTTTCTCTATATATCTATTCCAATCCATTAAAAAATTTGGGAACATATCTATCTAGTTATATTCAGTAAAACATCACTGGTACAGTAAAAATTGAATTAAATCAAAGTCATGCCTTCTCCAACAGCCCTGCACTGACCTCCAACACAAAGCATTTTTCTAAGACAGAAAAAGTTTCATTAGCTGCCTTTTGACTTTCCAGCAAATGCTTTAAATAAAATAATAAGCCAATGAAACCAAGCAAATGACATTTTCACTGCATGGCACATGGAGACAAGGAATTTCAACCAAAGCTGTCAGCTAGCTAAAATGGATGGGCACCTTTGTTTTTCTTTTGCTGATATAAACTATCATGAACTTTGTTTCGTTTGCCCTTGCTTGACCAAATCCTGGATCCGCTACTTTGCTCACTTGCGTTGTCATGTGCATGAAGGCAGGACCACTTCAGACCTGCACATAGGGACTTCCTGACTGTGCATTTGTTGATCACTACAGTTGACCACCCTTACCACAGAAACTGAATCTGCGACAGCGATCTTTTGACGTTCAACATGTTCTGATGTTGAGCAAAGGGTCGCTGGTTCGAATCCCACCAAAGAAGTGGCCAGCGGGACATGATAAAATAAATAAATTTACATCATTAGTTAAATGCATATAATACATACCCAACATCTTCACTCTGCCTGAAACGTGTGTGCAACATCAACAAAATTTATTCGTGCAACACCTCATGCAATATGATGAGATGAGATTTCTCGTCGAACTCTCGCAAGTGTTGTCATAAAACATGCGGTCCTACTTTATCATATTTTCTGGAACTCAGAAAAATATAACTTTATAATAATATAAGTTACCTAAAATATATTTAATCATTTTATGAGGATCAATTGACAGAAATTACCTTTCAAAGTTGTAATCTCGTACCTTAAATCATGTGACCATTTAATATGGCGGCGCCCTGTTACAAGTCTGTTTCGAGGGGTTTCTAGTAATTTCAGCCGTACCATATAAATATGCAGTCTGCTGTGGGTACCCAAGGAACTTCGCAAATGTCGACAGTAGTGGGCCCCCAATCTTTGTCTTCAGCAGCACCACAGGTAACAAACTATCAATAGATCTAGAATGTCTCTGTGCATTACCCCTTGGTCGGTTTCGATCCTGATCTAGAGTCTAGATCTACAGGCTACGCTGTCGGGCAGTCAGTAAGGTCAAGGACACCCTCCCACATTTTAGGTTAACTAGACCAGCGGGGATCCAGAATTTCCGCCAACCCTAAGGTGGGCACCAACCTACTAGTTGACCGATTTTTCCTGAAAACAGCATGAACATGAAGGATGGGAAACCTTGAAAACATGGAAATGTTGGATCTGGAATGTCTTTGCCAAGAGTTTCAAGAAGTCTTTCTCCCACTGGCAGTATAGAGATAAGTACCTCACCAATGTCATGGCAAAGGAATGGCCAAACCACAGCAGAAAAATTAGGGATCTTGTCAACAAATGCCAGTTCCAGCTCCAGGAGATAGAGGCATGTAAGATTGATTTCATCATGCTACTCAATTTTGCGGTAAAGGAGTTTCTTCAGAAAGCCAGTCTTGAAGAGCTTACATGGTTGTTTACATGGCAAACAACATTTAAAAAATTGGCAAGAATATAAAGTACACAGACTCATGACTAAAGAGCCAACTACCAAAACCCCCCATTACAAGCTAACACTGATACTATGAATTATTTCAGAAAAAGAAAGTGACCTATAGCAAGTATGTGTCGCGTTTTTCCATAGTGGGTGGTCGGCTAAGATGTTTCTGCTTTCCTCTCACGCCAGTGGTACGAATGCCACCGGCCTGTAGTACTCTCGGCTGTGACTTAAGAGGCGGGCAATGCTCCAGTCCTCCGAATGGCGGTCCTTGTCTCGTCTAATCGCGTACGCCGGCACACCGTCGTGCGCTTAGGGCGCCGGACTTTAACTTACTATCACGTTTACAGCCCCAGCGGTGGGCCTAGTTCTGACTGAAGGATAACTACCAGATAGATTACTATTTAGGACGCAGAGGGCTCCGGCAGAGCCAGAGGCCAGTATCCCAGTTAGCCGGTCAAGGTGCTCCGGTGGGAGATGGGTCGGCGCAGCACCAACAAGTTAGGGTTGCCAGGACAGCGGATCCAAGCCTAAGTCCGAATCCGGGGTGAACCTAACCGTACTCAACTCAACTCCCCGAACTCCGTGAGTTCAAGTATTTATACCGTTTGGAAGGCAGGGGGTGGGGCCTAGTGGGCGTGGATTGGGCGCCGGCCGTGCATGCGTGAGTATTCATTACTCACACACGTGCAGACCGGGAATGGTGGCTATGGCAAAGCTGTAGCGGCCTGAGTAACTGTAACCGGCTATTCCCCTCTCTTTGCAAGAGAGAGGCTTTGCCGGCTAAGTACAGAAAGGTTATGGGGACGCACCTTGTTCGTTTAACCGTGACACCCTCCCCTAGACTCTGGCCGTACACCCTCGTACGGCTTTATTAACCTAAGAACTACAACATCA
>JBCAUG010084323.1:0-38928 GCA_038406175.1 Haplosyllis leylae | reverse complement strand
ATATTTACATGCTGAAAAGGTTAAGAATAACTACCCATACGAGCCAGCAGGTGGAATTCTTTCACTCTTTGATTTTTTTTAGTTTAAAATCTGTGTCTCTACCTCTAATGCAGTCTTGTCCCATGGAGGGGCTGAAGCTCTGATTGCAGACTTCTTGTTCCCGTCTGGGATATCACCATTTCTAAAGCCTATTCATTGCCAAGTGTGTATGCCTGCAGTGGCCACTCATAGAAATCACTGACCTCTTTATATTGACCTAACAGTTATGGGTTCCTGCACGATGGATCTTTTTAGCCTGAATTTTGGAATTTAGTTGACCAAGATAACAGTATGTTCATTTTAATTTCCTTCAGGAAGAGAATCGTATCACATTGGGTGAAGCTGGATATGAATGTCACTATTAATTAATTAAATAATTTGTACATCTTTTCAGCTGACACAAATGTACTTTATTTTTAAAAGTTCTCTTTTCAGGATATCCAATTTGAATTTTTATTGGTAGTAGAAAGTAGTGATAAAAATGAATTTACTGCAGTAAAGTAAGTATACTTTCTATTTCTGTTCTGAGCACTTCTTCGTGGTTCATAGACAGCCTGCTTTGTGTTGGCGAATCATTTCGTGACTTCTCAGCTCCATCCACCCAGTGCTTTAGACAGGACAACAAAGTCGACCAGTGTGATATTATTTCTACAGAACCAAATTCACTTCTACTGAATGGTCAAATTTAGTCAACAGCTGGAAATGAATAGTTGTACTGAAATGGGTCTATCAGCCAATCTGGGCCACAATACAAGTAATCAGAGGCTTTGATTTGCTCAGGAAGGAAATGTCCCAATAGAGATTGACTGGAATCTCTCAGGAATGTTGGCCTTTAAAAGTGGAATTCATATTTAATACCTGCAAGATGAGAGTGCGCCTGAACAACTTTCAGCTCTGTAAATAAATTGGTTTCCCAAATTTATCAATAAAAAACTTTTTGGCAGACCATTTCTACTAGAATAAAATTTATGAGACAAAATACTTCAAAAAGTGTCAGAATGTACTAAATGAATTTTGGTTTGATCTTTTATCTTTTAATGATATTCTTCTCCGGATTCAAGTGTAGTCCATACAAACAACTGAGGTGTTCCTGCGTACCGTCAAGAGAAGCACGCATAAAAAGGCCGCCCATACTTTTGGCAGCAAACACTCTTAATCTACTGGTACAGTGATTTGAAATAAACTTAAGCGCCGCGTTTGGTGTATTCTTTTGGTATGATGAAAGTGTTGTTATTTTTGACACAGGCAGAACAGTTCCAGTAACTGCCATTCGCATTCCAAATGGGTACTTGTTGTGACTATTCGCCAATGTGAAATACTAATAGAATAACTTCCTAATAGAATAGCTTTTGAATAGCGTTCCTAAATTTCCCTTTTAACGATGAGGTTGTTGATTTCATTTCTACTGTGGTTAATTTAGTACTTTGATTAATCTATATGAAACTTTGAGTTTTCTTGAATTGATTCGTGTGGTACTCATCAACGTGATTTGGTCTGAAGCTTTGTGGCCAATAACCATTCCAAAGCTTCCCGGAAACCATCACTTCATTAGTTTTGGTATCTGACTGGCCCAATATTTGTGAATAGGCCTTTTCATCAAAGGTGCAACTGTGTTGGGGACGTAAATGATGGTCAATCTACTGTATAGTCTTGAGGGATCAGTGAGCTAGTCTTCATTAGATTGTTGAATGGAGGGAGCTGAAAATAAATCCAAATAAGACGTAGAAAGATTAATTTACTTGGTTCGGTGAAAGCTTATGGTATAGTGCTTCACCAGACATTTACTGTCAAATCAAACTCATCTCTGTAGAAGCTAAAATATTGAAATAATTAACCTTATGGAGAGATAGATATCTATGTTCACTTTTAAAATCGCGTGAACCTCCGTATTTAAATCTGTAAGTATCTTTAATTGGACTGGGTGAGGTAAAACTATTATCTGCACTTTATAGAAGTCGTACCCTATTGTATTCACCAGGTGTTGACTGAACAGAATAAAATAACAGTTCACCTGTTATGTTTTAATCTGACTTTTGTAATATTTGTGTAAAATGCATCTACTTTTAAATGTGGTATGTACATAGAACATTTTACTCTACCTGTACTGGCAAGTAGACCATATTGAGAAGCTAACTTGTTGATTGCATACATAAATGATAATGTTTTGCAGTTCAAAATACTATTGACCTCCAATGATTAAATACTGGGATACCGAAAGATTTTGTGGATGAAATTGGTAGTGTCACAGAAAATGAAAATATTTTTCAATTCCAAATATTTATTCCCGTTTGACCAGATGTCCTTTTTCCTGTGTAAAAAAGTTTGTACTTGAGGTGTTCAACTTGTAAGACATTGTATTCTTGGATTAAATCTTACAGCAACTTGTTTAAAATATCTCACACAAAAAAAACCAAAGCTTTGATAAATATCTATGCTGACTTTTAAAATTGGAGGTCAAAAAGTAAGAAACTCTAAAGATTGTATTTTCTTGTTAGCAAATTGATACATTTTTACACAAATATTACAGAAGTCACTGAAATATAACAGAAGAACTGTTATTCTATTCAGTTTAGTCAACACCTGGTGAATACAATAAGGTATGGCTTCTAGAGAATGCCTGAGAACAGTCTGTGCTGCAAAGGGAAAGGGGTTTGACCTCACATAGTCCTCTCAGAGATACTTGCTAATCCATATTTTGGAAGTTGAGGACAAATTATTAGGTGGTGCAGATGTCTATGTTTTACTCCACCCACACTGGTCAGAAGATAGACATACCATTCCCACACAAAATTGTGATGCAGAGACATTGCTAACGTATGAAAATATCATGGATCTTTGGTGTAATTACTGGGATACCAAAAGTTTTTGTCGAGGAAGTTATTAGTGTCACACACTGGAGAGGAAACTCCTTTCTGGATATATTTTTTATTTCCGAATTATCTAGACCAATTTGATCAGAAGCTCTTTTTTCCTATCCATGTAAAAAGTTTGTACTCGAAGCGTTCGACTGTTCAGACGTTGTATTCTTGGGGTAGATTCTACAGCAACTTGTTTTGTGTATTTCCCTCAAGAGACCAAAGTTTTCCTCTGAAGTCAGTAACACAAGAGTTATAGAGGTCAAGTTTGTCTTCGCTGGTCACGAAATTCAGAATATGAATCACACTCTGACAAAGGACAATGCGGCAACAACTCCATAAATCACTATTACAGTTAAAATCATTGACTATGATATGACACTTTGAAACAGTCCAAATGTACCTAAATATGTCATGCTAAATCTCAAAGGAAAACACAAATCTGAACACGAGTCCAGCTAAATGAATCAAACCGTTATCAACAAAGAAAGAGGGAGAATACTTTAGGTACTTCTAAAGCATGTTATCTCCAATATGAAAAACCAACTTCACCGTTAAAACAAGTTTGCTCCTGGTTTATTTATCAGTTGAACTAGATCTAAATTTTATTTGTAACGCCATTCTTCTCATGGATTGGCTTCCTTCTTGAAATCTAGGTCCTCTCGTTTGAGAATGGGATTTATGGACACTGTGGTCCAAAGTTGAGTGTAATACATTGCAAGAAAGTCTCTTGTAAGACAAGATAAGGTGATATACAAGCAGTTTATTGGTCAGTGCCACGTGAACGCAACATACATCTTTTCTAAGGTCAGTTCACAGGATGTAAATTGACTTTCACAATGAAGCGTGCTTTTAGGATTTAATGTGGTGATTGTTGAGGGAGAAAGTATCAGAAATCAAACTTATGTTTCCATACAATTTGTTTGGAGTGATAATTCAGCAGTTTACAACGAAACTTCAAGTTAGAAATTAATGGTATAATAATTTGGCAAAAAGGTGAGAAAGTAAAAAGTAATTCGGGTTTCAACATAGTTGCTGATTTTTTAAAAATCAATTGGACAATGTAAATGCATCAGTGTTTGTGTTGAAAGTTTGTCGTTTCAGTAAAGCCGTGACTTGGGTGAAACTTCCTAATACTTGTTTTATATACCACCTAAAAGTATCGGCCTTTTAATAGTTTAGCTACATTAACTTTATTGCAATTTCGACAAGTTACATCAACTTGCCTCATACATCAATCCACTGAAAGAGTTTACAACACATTTTCTCAGAAAAATTTGTCCTCACTTCAAAAGAAACAGAAATAAGGGCGATGTTGTCAAATTAACAATCCGAGTAAAGGCAGGATTTATGATAGACTGCTGCGTCTTCAAGAAATTACGAACAGTTCACAGGAAAGGAGTTAGCGGGATATCACAGGAAGTATGTGACATCTGAAGCAATCTTCCTCAGTGTCAAACCGTACAATGTATGGTAACATGATATAACAGTACTCTACTTGATTGCTGAAAGTTGCTCTGAGCCTTTCAATCCGTTATGTAATCCCTCCATCAAAGATAAGTCCCTGTCAATTGGCCAAATCGGCACAATTTCGTAGCATTTACTGAGGCTTCTGATTTGTTCTACGTTCAGCACGAGCAATCGTATTTCAAACATTTGTACACTGCGAATTCAAAGTGGCATCATAATAATTTCAATCAAAGGCATCTTTTTGTATAGAGGGCTTAACTGAAATAATTTCAATTGAGATGTGATTCTATTTGGCGCAGTTATCCAAAAGGGCAACTTCCGAGTTTTTTTCAAAAGTCTTGTCTAATTAGATGAATTGGACAAAAATAATTTTTACAAAAGTGGGGTTCGAGTCCCAGATCTCCCACTTATATTCCAACTGCTTTAACCATTACACCACAGAGTCAACTGTGCTTGTGGGAAACTTTAAATAGCACCTATTTTATGTGCCACTGCATCTGTCCAATTCGTCTAATTCATCCAATTAGATGAAAACTTCCCCATTTTGAAAAAACTAGTTCAACTCAAGGTCAATCTTTGTAAGACATGAGGCCCTGTAAAATAGAGGTTAAAATGTTGACTCTGTCCCGTGTTCTTTATTATCACCCCTGTGCATAGTACGAGGGAAGCTAACGTTTTCAGTCGTGTGCGTCCATCTGTTCACAGGAGGTCTCCTGCTCTCTAGGAAGGACCAGTCAGAAAGGGCCTGTCAGGAAGAAGGGCCCACACCATACTCCTTCATTATTGCTGAATTCTATATGGTTTAAACCTAAAATGGTAAAAGTCACACAGGTTTTTGCCAACATAAAATAAGGAGAACAACATGAATACACACTTCAAAATGTGATCATTTTACATATTTTATTCATACTTGAAGCAAAGATACATAGCCTAAGGGGAAATTAACGCGATTCAAGTTTTACCAGAAAACGATATGAATATCTCAAATCAATATAATGTGAACCTAACGTAGAAGTATAAGACTGATACAATGCTTGAAAAGTATTCTTGTTCTGAAAAAGATTTTACAAACGTGGAAGCAATGAAATCTCAATCTCAAATCTCAATGAAAGAGATAGATTTGTCCGCCTGGTAGTAATATTATTTGTGGTCTTTACGAAATAGAAAACATGTTTCGGTTACCTATACTACATGTACCTGTAGCCTAAAGATATCATTACGAAATCTGCCTTTAATTTTGTGTCTGCGAAGAGTTAGCTTTGGAGTAGCGTCCATCACTCGCCCGGAAACTTAGATTTATGGTACAATTCTTGAAAGATTTTGCTCTCGGCCAAAAAAACCCAGTGTGGTCATTAGTTTTGCACCTGAGTTTGATCTTTGATTATTTCTAACTAGTACATCTTTCGTAAGTACTGAGATTGTGTTTCCAAGAGCTTTTTCACATCTTTAAATTGACTTGTTGAATATTCAGTTTTCACGGATCCATAGCCCTTCTTTTTATGAAAATCAATAACTAAGGAAAAGGTATGCAGCTAGGATACTATATTTCTTTGCCCTATGAATTTTCTGGATGCGCTACTGACAACCTTATAATCAAAATCATCTGAAGTAGTTTCAACTTGAAAGTGGCAGATTCCTGTAAAGGTTTATGATGAAAAGCAGGACGAAGTCTGCACTCTCGTCAAAACCCATTATCAACAATAAATACTCGTAGACCTTCAATCGCAGAGTAAAACGTACCAATCATGACATCAACTGGATTAGGTCCTTATGAAATCCTGACAAGACAAACCCTGATTGAAGCTAAACAAAAGTAGTCATGGTGTGTCTCAAAGTAAGATAACAGAAACCATGCGTGTCATATCAGAAAAACTGAAAAGCTTTCTCATACAACTTGTTTTGAATTTTGAAATGATTAAATTACTCAGTGAAACAATTCATGGACTGATTAATAAATTTTGCACAATATTATAGAAATTTTTTTCTGAATTGTTAAGATCAGCAGTACGTCCAAGCTAAATCTTCAGGTTTGGAAAATTGCACCCAGATCTGTATTTTTGTCGTGATTCCTCTTCATATTTATTTATGGAGCGTTTAGCTTGAAAAACTTGTCAATTTCAGTGTTCTTTTGATAAATCAGTTACGGGATTCCTGGAGCATCATTCTATCAGTCTTGAGCATCATTCGCCCTGCTTACTCTGCGCAAATTACATTGACTGCAATCAGCAAGCGCTACAAAAATTTGATTTGGAGGTTCTTGAATTTAGACAATTCTGTAATATTGAAGAACGGTAGATTTGTCTTGGATTTTTCCCAGTCCAAAGACAGTATCAATTCAACAGTGCTGTATTGGGTTTTCTCTGACAACATCATCTTTAGATGGACTGTCTTCTGTAACAAGCAATAATGAAATTAACCGCCGATTTCGTAGTCGTGCCTAAGTGACAAGAGAAAGTTTGTTCTGAACTCTGCGATTCTGTACCTTTGGATTCTTTAATTCGGATACATTATGAGAAAACTTACACTTTTGAAAATGCAGGTCTCGGCACAACCTGAAACGAATGCGTAATGCGAGTACCCCCCTGGAGACACAAAACAAAAGGAAAGGAAATTATGAACCGAAAAATAAAGTTTGTCTTAGATTTGACACGTTTAGTTTCTGATTTGATTCAATTACACTATGAATACACGACTTCCCAAGCAAATATTAGCGAAGCTGTAGAGTAAACGAATTCAACGTCAATTGAATCTAATACTGATGTAATCCAAAATAATCTCAATATTGGTGGAAGCATGGAGACCCCTGAATCTTTACAAGCGATCACTGTTCACTGAAACTCAAGAATTATCACATATTACGAGCGTTCAAGTTTTCCCTAAATGTTTTCACTGAATTCAGTGACAAAAAATGTAAAATTAAAAGGATTGCAGTATTCGAATGTGCTATCTCTTGTGTAAGAGACGGAGATGCCAGGAAGACACAGGCAGCAGAGATGATCGTTAATTTGATCCTAATACATACTTCAGTGATTTATTAGATTCCCTGAATTTAATGAAAGTTTCGTTCCATTGAGGAAAAACTCCAGGGAAACGTCGCACTGTGGTATATTCACAGAATGTACAAAAACATGGAATTTCATAAACGGTTGAAGAATCTCGAAAAACAACGTGCAATTCGTTTTTAAGCACCTAAACTAAAATTTCAACTTATTATTAATGTATGGCCCTTTCAAGATAATTGTATCTTTGTCAATAAAAATACTTTCAGGGGTGTCACCTTTGGACATGTCTCGGAGAAAGGATGGAGACAAAATTAAACTTCTGAGCGCGTGACATTGCATTTTTTTTCCTGCCGTCGCCTCTTTTTTCTTTCTGTGTCGTTTACGGTTTTGATCTGGGACACTTTTAGTCCTTGCATGCAATAGATAATTATTTCACCAATAAGGCGTCAAAGGAGAACAGCTCAGACTTTTGAGCAAGTGATCAATACAGATTCACTTCTTAGCCGCTTTTAGTTAAATGTGGCAGAACACGAACAAGCTGTAATAACTTGAAAGCAGATTGTATGCAGGGTATGCTGTCTACAATAAACGAAACTTGACAGGCCTTCTTGCAATCCTGCGTAATAACTTTGCAATAAAACAAAAGTCAATTGAATATTCATTGATATATTGGCAAGAACTGCACTGCTTCTGACCAGTAAACTGAGAAAATTGCCATGTTGTGAAGTAAAGAGGAATTGGGAAGACAATGTTAAAATGAGAGGTTAAGATTTTCAATGAACAGAATGTTGGTGCCTACTTGTTTCCAGCTGAAGAGCAAAGTTTCACTGAGAAAACTTTAGGCTTAACTTTTTTGAAATGGATTCGAGTGAAATAGACTGAAATCTCTCATGTTGGAAAAGCAACGAAACGAGAAGGCAAACAAATAACGCAGCTGGAAAAGGTTAACACATTGAACAGAGTCAATCATGGGTGTATTGCTTCAATCACTTAGTTCCTAACAGAGAACCACTCTGACACGCAACCAAGCAATAATGTTTCATTCATATTGCATCGACTAAATTAGCATTGAAGTTTGAAAGCACCCATTTCCAACATGGTCTTGTAATTACGTTACTACTGTGACTTTAAATACGAGCATTGTTCGTACACAAGGGGAGTGACAGCTTTGCATTCAATGTCAGTGATCTTGACGCATTGATTACCAATCATGGTGCGACATTTACAGCACAATATTGTATCAAATCAGCTTCCAACAGAGCAAACATCATTACAACATCAAAGTCGTTAAGCTTTAAAACTAGATTCCTCTCTAGAAACTTTAACATCAGCTAAATGCCATAGTATCTGGTTGATTTTTCTACTTTCATTTTTGTCAATATTGATCCTGTTCACTTTGGTTCTCATACTCACCATCTTCTGTCGGAAGGACCTTGAGAGCAAAGACACATGCACCATCCTCACGGAAGTGACCAAATACACGCTTCTGTACGCTATCACATTGACATTTGCCAATATGAGTCGAAGAAAGGTAATGCTGAATAATAGTTGGATAGTTTTTCATGAAATGACCTGGCTTTTACTTTATTCTTGTGCTTCTCTGAGGAATAGAGAAGCGAACGTTTTACTTACAAAGTTGTGTTTCGGACAAAACTGTTTGGAAGCTGTTGCCAAAAATGACAGTTGTGCACCAATTTAGCCTCCCAAGTACAAAGCAACAAAACACAAACAAAGTGTGGCAAATAGAAATCTCTCAATTTCTGCAAAAGATCCGTCCAATAGAATGAATATCAGGATGCATTTATTTCAAAACTTTTGATGAAACTTTGTGTGGTCTTCCACTTTCGAAAGAGTCTGTGTAGTAAAGTACGTCCTTGATCCATAAATCTTTCCGATGCGAGATGTTGAATATTACATTGCAATATGAAGGACTTTAGTGGCACTGAGTCTGCAACATGGGTTCCAACGGGGTCACAAAATCCTACCTCCAAACAACTCTATTCCTTCACAATATCATGACAGTTTGATCAATATTACAAAATCTGAAAGCAATGAGCTGCCAAAATGAATGCTAAATGTGTTCTTCCATCTTGCTTTTAGCTATCTTCAATCCAATTTTGTCGAATATTACAATCGGCTAGATGTAAATATGGACAGTTATTGCTGTGGATACTGGTAGTAATAAGTAATTTTAAGTTTCAAAACTACACATATGGGGAATTTACTGAAATTCTGACATATTTTGATTCACACAAAATATTTTAACGAAATAAACGGTCTGATATATCACTTATTTTCGAATTAAAGTTAATAATAAGCTTAATGGCTAATTGTCTTATTGCAGTTTCATTTAGTTAGACATACTTCGATGATTCTCTCATGCGATATCGCTCTCTATATAAGATTTCACTAAAATGGGGAAACCTCGGTTGCATGAACTAAAATCTCGTTCGCTGAACCTTGGAAAAGAAAAATAAAGAAATTGAAATGTATAATTTCTTTACTGGAAATGAGAGTTAACTTCCCATTTGAATTTTAAATTTAGATGATGCAGATGCAATGGAATTTTTGTATCCAAACTGGCTGATTTGATTGCCACCTAAAAGCCACATTTGACGATGCAAAGACATAAAATGACATAAACACATACAGGAACTGTCAAATATAGATGTTTATTTTCTAGATACGCAAAACTTAACAGGATCTGTATGTTGTACCCAAAACGCAACACTGAAACAAATGCAGGCAAAACCAGAAACAGCGACTATTGCACGCGGTGGCGAAAAAAAAAGCGATGCTTGAAAAATAATGCCCACAATTAAGAATTAAAAACCTTTCATTTCAAAATAAATATGGTGAAACTGCAACCAATTACTGGGTTTTGTCTCGCAAAGTAATCATTAAAGGTCCCTCGAAAAAGCGTATTTAGCATGTGTACACATAAACATTAATTAAATCTAACCATGATTTGCGCACAATTGACAACAGGCAGTAACTGTTTTCAATTTTCCTATTATTTGCAATAAAACTATCACAATTTACTGTGCTACGATATGTCATGTTGCAGCAATGATAATACATCTTTCTTATTACAAATTTTCCATCTCTCTAAACACAATTACATCAGTATCTTTTTTCTACTTAAACATTATTTTTGTCAAGTCTATGTTCAGTCTAATTGAGATTCTGGTAAAATCACATTATGCGCAATAACCTATATTCGAAGACATGTGTACTTGAAAAGTCAGGGTGGAGCGAGGAATTGAATTCAAAAAAAGACCTTGAAATCAATTTCTGGAAGGCTGAATATAGTCCATAATTGTTCTGCCCTTCAACTAGTATTCATGCTTTAAGATATGGCTGTAAGCTTCAATATGACAATTGCATGGCAGGAATATTATTGAAAAGGACATTTTTCTCGTGTGCGTGCTATCACGAAGTGCCCAAACTTGGTATCACAAAACAGTTGTGTATATTTTCACATTGTTTTCGAGTTTTGTCGAGTTTCTTTATATTATCTTGCAGTAGTTGGTTGTGAGGCAAAAGTTTGCTAGCTTCTGTATAATGTAACTCTGCGTCACTTAGTCTACCCTGAAAAACAAATAAAACATCTGTACACATTTCGATACAGATTCAGTAAGTCTACGACACCACAGTGGTTCAGTAACATTCCAAAAGTCGAAAATCGACCAGGCCATTCCTACAATGGCGCCTTTTATTTTTAATGCTTGATTTAAGCACCCCTGGGTTTCATTTGAAATGGTAGCATCGATTCACTCAGGAAGGGGCTTTATTTGAAAGATTTTAATCAAAGAGAGAAATCACTCACGGAGAGATGGTAGAAGACTGCGAGATTAAAGTGTGCCTCTCCGCATGCTGGGTCAAGGACCACGGCCTCCTGGTAGTTCTGAAGTAGAAACAAATTAAACATTTCGGTGCAGAATTGCTCAGCTTACGTGGTTTAATCAGGCAAAGACAGGAAGGAACATAATAGCAATGATGGAGCCATTAAGAGACAAAAGACGAGTATTCGAAAGACGGAAGAAGCTAAATGCAATTCCCTAGTCTCAGCCTGCCGGGTGGGGATTGCACTTTTCCTTGATTGAAATTAATGGATACAGATGGGTATGCATTCATTGCATTCATTCTACTTTTCAAAATACTATTCAAAAAGTTCGAATTGCTGCGCCGTCCTTTGTCTTTGGTACATTCTTTGCGAACATTTAAAATTGACGTCTTTTGTACAAATGTAGAAGAACAAATCACATAATTAATAGTCCGTGTGAATAGCTAGGATATGTAGACAAAAAGTCACACGGAATTTAGTGCATCAAACATGAATGAAATGCTATTATTGGTGACTCGGAAGAGTCACATTATTGATTGAATCCCTGCTTTTAGCTACATTTTCCAGTTCTTTTTGCTGCGCTCCACACCTTCTTACGAGATTAGGAGTGGTGCGCCACAATCTCTTCAAAGCAAGAAGCGGTGTGCCGAGGAAATAGATTTTAGATGGCACTAAAACAAAACTTTTTCGCTATTTAATTTGTCCATAATCTAAGTCTCATGCATTTCGAATCTTCGAAAGTTGATCTAGTAATGTTCGGAACAAGTCGTTTAATCTTAGAGACATGTCTGTGATTAATGAGCTCAGGATTGTGAAGACTATTGTCGTTTACTTTCATCATAAAAAAGTGGACGCTTTCTGAATACCCAAAACAGTTCCACAGACCTTCAAGCTAAATTGCTAAATCACTTTGATGATTCATCTTTCATGAGGATCTTTCATGATTAAAGAAACTAGTTCATTAAATTTGATACATTAAACCTGCATCGTGAAACACTCCCTTAGGTAGTGCAAACTAAATTAGATCTAAATTTAGAAGAACCTATATTGGTGGTAAATTATAAAGTGCATAAATGTTTCAAATTGTTAGAAATTTCTGCAAGAACCTTAACAATTTCAAAGGATTAGAAAAATTCATTCACTCGTTTTCAGAGAAAAGAAATTTAGTTTCTCTCGTTCAACGTTCAAAAAGTCATTCATTCAGGCATTTGAATTTTACTTCCTTTAATTTTATAACTGTCACGATTGTTACATTTTAATTAAACCTAATTTGACAATTTTGAAAACACACAAGCAACTGAAAACTTTCAAACCATGGATACATCTCAGTTACTAGTTTTAATACCCAATCTGAAAAGTGCTAAAACGAAATCTACACCATGCGGAAATCGGTTGGAAAGTCACCTACTTTCGAATCGGAAGATGCAATACTCGTCCAACGGAAATAGGCCAAATTACGTTGCCACAAATAAATATTTTATAATTCTAAGATGGTGATTTTCGGACTTTCTACAACAAACCACTCTGATTCAAAAGTAGTGCTTACCTTAAAAGCCATATCAAGTTGTCCAGAGTCTTTCAAATGATTAGCTATTTCCAGATATAAAGTTGCTCGTTTGTGTTCGCTCTTCTCGTAACGTAAAGCTAATTCTAGCACCCGACTGGCCTTTAAAAAGGGATGAGAACAAGCTTAAAACAATTTCCAAACATCAGTTGTCTTTTAAGCCACAAGTACGCAAGTATTCAGTGAGATAGCCAAAAACAAACCTTTGGGGGAGCGTGAAATATGGCACGCTCTGCAGGTTTGGATTCAATTTATTTGTTACACATTTAACCCGAAAGTGACTTCGAAACTATACTAAACAAGAAAGTCCTCCTGCGTGAACGCAAGAGGCATATCGCCCACTGTGTAGCAAGTGCTCGCTTTGCTGTCCTATCCCAGGGGAGGAGGGTAGCTGGAGGGTATCCCCCGTCCTGACCTGACTGGAGGGAAGGGTACCCCATCCCAGCTGAGAGGGACACCCCCATCCTGACATGACCAGGGATTGAGTACCCCCCTGAAAGGACATGGGACCAGTGGAACTATTATGGGATGGAGATGGGGTACCCCCTGGAAAGGACATAGGACCAGTGGAAGTATTATGGGATGGAGATGGGGTACCCCCTCCCCAGAAAGGACATGGCACCAGTGGAAGTATTATGGGATGGAGATGGGGTACCTATGCCCTCCCAAGAAAGGACATGGGACCAGTGGAAGTATTATGGGATGAAGATGGGGTACCCCCTGTTAACAGACAGACACCTGTGATAACATAACCTCCCGTCCTACTACGTACGCGGGCGGTAATAAACATGCAATATACTTTGACTGGTTCTTCTCCGACATAAGTGACTCAAGATCCCACATTACGTCGCCGAAAAGCCCGGGCAGGATGACAGTTGGATAAAGCAACCAGTTTTAGAAGATATTTTTAAGATTATTTACCTGTGTATGTTGCTGTGACAGACCGTATATGTTAGCCAAATGCTGGGCTGCCTTCACATTGAAAGGCTTCTGTTCTAATATCCAGCTTACTATTCTGCTGGCGTCGTGTAGTTTATCCATCTTGACAAGTATCTCAGCCTGTAAACAAGTAAAATTAATAATTGTGTTAAATATCTCCAGAAATCGTAATCCCTTTACACCTCGAACTAGTCCAACCCGTGACATAACGTCCGACTATTATGGATTTTTCATCAGGAACATAGAAATTTTACATTTTTAGTGTTCATACAATGTTAAAAGGCTGATGGAGATATATGTGTTGCTGCTCTGTTCAGAATTGAGATTGTGACTTACATAATTCAACGCATATTGTGTATTATGAGGTTCCACCGCTAGTAACTGTCTGTACAGGTGATAGGCCTCTTGAATTTCACCTATGTTGTAATAGAGTGTCGCAGCGGTGTCCAGAACATCAGGCTCATTGCTTATTGACAATGTTCTGCAATAGTTATGATGGGCTTAAGCCACTTACGAAATAAATAATATTCAACTACTGGCTGTGCATTTCTCGTTTAAATCTATGTCTATTTATTTTTGAACGTACATTTCCAAGGTTGTACTAGCTTTACCTTTCTATCAGCTCCTTCGACTGGTTTGTATGACCGCGTGATTGCAACAGTTTGGCCGCGTTTAACATGGATGTGTAGTGTCTGTCATCCGTTTCGTAAGCTTTCTCGTAACTCTTCAATGCGCCATTTACGTTACCTGCAGCAGTACAGGAGCAGTACAGAAAACGATCACGAAATACCATCACTGTGCTCAAGGCTGGGGAAGTGTTAACTCCACACTACTACTTTGCAACTTTGTTGTGAAGTTAAATCTGTCGATCGTGATTAAACTCACCCAATTGATTTAACAAGGGTCAATGCTTTTGGTTCCTTGGGCCAAGAAAAGGGTGGTAACAATTGTACAAATGTGAAAAAATCCAGAATTCCACATGTAAATTACATCACTTATTTGTATCAATGGAAACCTCTTTTCTTAACAGTATCACCATATTTCTTAAATTGGTAATTGAATCTTCGCAGGACACCATAAAAGATGACATTCAGAGCAAAATTTTACATGCAGCCCAACAAATCATAGAAATGCCTGCGGGGAATTGTACTTCTTGTCACACCTCCTCTCTCTCTGCAATCACTAACCTTCACTTGTATCGATTGTCCGACAGATTTGTTACAACTTGCGGGGGAAGATCAGGCCCGCAAGGAAACCCCACAAAGGATAACTAGGTGAACGGGATTATGTTTAACAACACACACCTTCATGGAAACACCACTTTATATCAGTTTAATTAATTACAAAATATAAAAATAGGTTATTTTTTAAGTCGCGTCTGCAATATACCTTTGGGTAAACAATGTCACTTTAAATGTTCCAAAATGGTGAGAAGCTGTCACTATACACGCTAATAAACCATCTGGTTCTAAATCTACTTTACAATAAAAGTTCATGAAAGAATTTTGGAAACACTCTCAAGAAAGGTGCATGGGATCTTGAGACCTTAATCTCTCCATTGCACTCATCTCGCCATTAACTTATTTCAGCTTCTTTGAATTCCCACTTTGGATCATATCCAGCAATATTCTTTCGTGCTTCAGACGTATAAATTTCTTTCATTTCACGTGGTTTTTATATTAATTCCTGGTCTTTTTGGAGTGAAACTGCATTTGAAGTTGTTAATAAAAAGGGGAGTAACAAAACTGGACATCAAGGACACACCCCTCCCCCACTTACTCCGATCGACCTGACGATAAATTCAGCAGAAGAAATGTTATGCCACATCTGTCAAATCTATTGATTAGTACATCGCGCTTGTCTAATGACTCTGACAAAATACAGTGACTAGACCAGGATGAGGCTTTTTTCTATCTCTAAGGAGGACATAAATTCCTCGATAAAGTAAGCACTCCACTCGACGTGAAAAGAAACATGCTTTCTGTGTGGTTGGTTATCCTGGATGGATGTTTTTCATGGTAACATTAAGTTTGGGAATTTTTCTTGATGTACACCATCGTATTCTAAATTTTAGTACAGTTTCGCTCTATTTACTTATGACGTTGAAAGAAATGATACAAAAAGAACGAAATAAAGGAAAAATTTGAAAAAGAATCCCGAAAATTTATTTCACGCAAAGAAGATGTTCAAAGCAATATGGGGCAGGAAACTTCACGAAGTCTCTTTTTTAATTTGCGTCTAAAAATACGTACCTGTGTTTGCAAGGAAGACTGCAAGGTTGTTGTGGAAGTGGGGGTTAGACGGATTTAACTCCACTGCTTTTCTGTAATGCGTCTCCGCTTCTTCCGAATTCCCTTTCTCACTGAGTAGCATTGCTAGGGAAGAGTGTGCCTCCGAAAACTGGTCATCAATTTCTAGGCATCTCCTGAAGGCGGAAATACTGCCATTCTTGTCATTCTGGGTCCTAAAAGCAAAGAATCACAATGTCTGAAATCCTTATGCTGGAACTGACCTATTTAATATTATTTCCAATTTGCCATTTTTTTGTTTCAAGTCTATTTATACTCAGTAATTCAAGAGAAAATGTCAATAGCATGCATGTGTATGTATATATTTCTAGGCATTGTTGATATATAAATGGACATCAAATTCATTGCAATGACAATGTCAATGAATAAATTTATTGAAATGTGATTGGTATCATTGTCGCTGTGGCACTTTGTTTTTCTTAAGCAGTGTTCAGACAGAGCGTGAGTGTCAGCATTAACGAAAGCGTTGATGCTAATTTTAACGCTCTCAAATGAGTCCTTGACCGATTTTCAAACTGTATACGCGTTCACTGAAGCTTAATCGAGTTCTTCCTTATGAGGATGCATTCTGTAGAATTCTATAGAATGTGATAAATCACTGAAGCATGGATTAGGATCCATTTAAATGCTCTCTCTGTTACCTCTGTCTCTGTGGCACCGGGCTAGCACCTCTGACTCTTAAGCAAGAGGTAGTGGGTTCAAGTACCACATTTTACAAATTTTTATTATAATTTCTGTAGAATTCTATGGAATGTCATAAGGAAAAACTCGAATAACTACAATAATCAAAAGAATTAAATTGCTGCTTTTTGTAATTCTGACATTCTTAATACAGAACGTTAACTAAAATTCCATTCTGTGAAAACATTTTAACTGTTATTTTATTATTTCATTAGCCTAAGAATTTCGCTGTTTATGCAATAATTTTCTTGTCTTGAGCTCCAATGCGTGCCCCGAAGTTTTATTACCTTTCATGTCAAAGGTTTCACGATTCTTTTTTCCAGTTCTGAATGTAAATGCCCACAACATCACACTAAATATCATCATGGCTTCCATTACCTGGGCATAAAGGCTAGGATCGCTTTTCAACTATTCGCTAAGAAATTGGCAATGATTCGAAACCGTTGCCGTCGTGAACAAAAGGGCCAACTTGGAAGAGAAACATACAAAGAAAGAAGATACAGAACGTCACTTTGACAACGAAATAGACAAAACCAATAAATTTTAAATTTTGATTCAGTATCTTCATCTCAAATTCAGTCTGGTTAGAAATGCTCACAGATTGAATGGACAGTTAGTCATAATCCATTATCATGTTCAAAAAATCTGAGAACAAGACACCGTCCCCTTAACATTATGATGTAATCATTATACGAGAAAAAGGGAAATTTGATTTAGACAACATTATTGCAACACATATATTCTGCACCAATCACAGGCTGTGCTGGAGCATAATGCGACCACATCGACCTTACAATTGAAATTAAAAAGTGTCCAATTTTTGTGTCATGACTGACCATGGCCCACATCCTATTCCAGCTGGGGGGGGTCAACCTTGGACCTGACCCCCAGACCATGAACTAACTGACCCCTGACATGACGCCCTAGACCATGGACCACCTGACCCCCCCCCCTGATCTGACCCCACACAGACCATGGACTACCTGACCCTGACTCAATCCCCCCAGACCATGGACCACCTGGCCCTCCTGACACAAACCCACCAGACCATGGACAACCTGATCCCCCTTCTGGACCATGGACCACCTGACTACCTCCCACCACCTAACCTTGTGAACAGAATAACACACACGACTGAAAACATAACCTTCACTCCTACTACGTACGTGATCGGTCAAAATAAAAGGTTTAGAAATATTAGATGATTCAATGGACAGTCCGACGTTTCCAGATTCACTCGGATGTGAGCACTGAATTCATTATTTGTGCATTACCCTTCTCAATCTTTTTCTTCTTCTTATTTCTATAAGGTTGGTCTTGATTAATAGTACTGTCACTTTTCTATCAGAAATCTTAAGGTAAATAGGGAAATATTAGTCATTCCGCGGAATTATCATCAAAGACTCCCAACCATAAAAAGCCAAGATAATTTGGCTAAAGGAGAGAGCCATAATCTAAGGGTGGGTGCCTTGTAAATCACTGAATTACTAACAACGGTAAGGTAACATCAAAGTGAGCCAATTTATTACCGTTTTTACGACCATTTTACAAGAAAAACTGCATGAATTCATCTAAATTTAGTTCCAATGCTGATTTTCTTGCAAAATTGTTCTTTTTTACGACAGATCTCAGAATAATAGTGCAGGTCATGGGCAATATAGTCCCAGGATGATAATGGGGGTCTCTAGAATATAATTGAGGGTTACAAAATAAAATTTACAATGTGGTTTTTGTTTAATGTCCTTTCAGTTGATTCAATAATTCTGAAATAGCTAAGGGTTTTTCCTCCACCATTTCCCTGGCAGCCCCCCCCCCGATAAATCTCACCACATTTTGCAGAAAATGACAATAATAAAGGTACTGATACTCACCGCAAAAGATTTGCCAGATTGAAGTAAGCCCCGGCATGTCCTCCTGGATGCAAGGCTATTGCTCTTAGGAATAATTTCTCTGCTTCCTGAGTATTCGTCACCACGGTCCCAAGATTGTTATAGGCACTGGCGTACTTGGGCCAAAATCTGAATGTAACAGTGTAAGTTTTGGTTCTTAAACACGAGAATTGAAAAACAAATGCAATTTATTCAAAAAGATAGGTTTGGGCTGTGTATCTCCTCTATCAAAATTTCATCGAGAACAGACAAGAACTGAAAGCATTTAAGTTGCTGAACGGAATCATTGGCCTCCTTGCTTTTTCCCTGCAATCTGATAACACTTTCCATCGCAATCTGCTTCAAGAAAAATAACTCATAATAATTTCAGCTACTCTAAATGCAGCAGAAGGTTCACTCAGTCTGGGCCACTGAAATGATACCAAGTTCAGACAGAATAGCGAAGAGATGCAGCTCTGAATCTTATGAGGAATCTATAACAATAGAAAAAACCAATGGATCAATCTATATTTATATTTGAGCCTAAGAGGTATTGCAACCCTGAACTTAAGGAACCGTGTGGGTCTGATGCTGATGAATATAGATTGGCCCTGGTTACAGGTTACATTTACTTTTCTATCAGCGGTCTGCCCGAGGGTCAAACAGGATTCCATCAGGTCCAGACTTATTACACATTAGGATAATGTTATATTCAATTGACTTTGCATTGGGTTCACATTACGCTATAGATTTATTCCAAATATTTGCTTGGTGGACTTGATAATTGGAATCTGGACGTAAACAAACTTTGCCAGCGACAGATACAATATTTATTCTGGTACTTCTAATTCCGCGGTGTTCTCTCCATTTGTTATTGTGGGAAAGGAAAGGGGTGTTTTGCTTGGTATATGAGAATATACTATGGAAATGTATCAGCATCTAACCACATTCATACATTTTACAAAGTTTTATTTCTGGGAAGATCAATTAAGATGCACAATCCAAGGTTTTTGAATATAATAATTCAGTTACTTACTTTATTGCTTGTTGATAATGTTGAGTTGCTTCTTGTATTTTCCCCATATCTTTCATCAAATTTGCATAGTTGTAGTGCATCTTAGCGTTGCAAAGCATGGTGGCTAGACCCGACCTGGGATGAAAATTAAATTATATTACATTTGATAAATATTTATGTTGCGAGTATTCCAATATGTACATACATGAGAAACATATTCTGATAAATTGAACGATAAAGGAAAATGACATTTTCATCAAAATAGAACGTTTTTGTGCTGCGCAGTTGCGGATCCAGCGGCTGCGTAGCGGGAGCCAAGAAACATCAACTTCCTTTGGTAGCCATATTTTTATGCCTTATTGCACAGGACCTGGGGATATGGGGGCAAGGCTACTGAAGTCTGTGACACAACTTGGTAGGTTGGACTGCTCCCTCAATCACTGGGAAAAGTTCATGTAGGAATCAAAGAAATTCTTGTGATCACTGATCCAATCCTTTTGTAACCAAAAGCTAAATTGGTCTAAAGTCATAATTACTCACAAGACTCTAATTCTACGACGTATCAATCAAACCTGTAACCCTTCTACGACACACTGCTACCAATTCTGGAAGGGATCCGCCCTGATGCAAAACCGCCTTTAGCTGGTACAAAAAGACCTCATCTGTTTCATCCACACTTCCACATGCGACAGTTCTCATTTAGTTTTGAGATGTGCGTGATGTCTTTTCGATTCTTTCCATTTGACTTCGAGATTTTTGACAAACAGGGAATAATTGAAATCAATACGAAAGAGACATCTGTGCTTTTCGTCCACTTAGAAAGCTCTCAACAAGTAACAAATATTTACTGACTTGTCAGGATAGCCCTCTCGGAAAGAAGGAGGCCTAAATTTGGAAAAGTGAAGATTTCTGTTTTCCTGAAAGTCCATCCAATTGATCATCTGTACTTGTTCCTGTAAACTAGTGTCTAAAAAACCCAACAGTGAGTAAGCACTAAATTTAATGGCTTTAAATTCCTTCGTTGAAAATTTATTAGTACGATAGAGATAATTTTATTACTGCATTTGTACTGACAGGCAGCTAAGGTGGTCGTTCGATTAGAGACGCCACATATCCCGAAAATGACGCTGCATTTCTAAGTGTGCATAGTGGAGCTTTGAACAGTACGTAGCTTCAGCGAAGTCAACGCATTTCGGGATACGTTACAATATTGTTCGTGTGACGCTCTTCAGGAAGAGGAAGGCAATTTTCCACTTGCTTTCAAATATTTCTAAACTGGCACCGCTGAAACATTTGTCGGTGGTGTTCATTTCACGCTTCTACTGGAAATTTTATGCTCAGTGATGCTTTGATTAACTTGGCCAAGAATCCATGCAATAACTTCGCAGTCAGTGTCTGATTTTGATGGCTGATTTTTTGCTCGACAGCTTCTTAATAGGCTTTCCTCAAGTAGTGTGTCAGAAAAAAACAAAAGGCGTAATTCAATTCCTGAACACCCTCTTCTTACATCAATTTATTTATCATTCCCTTTTTTTTTGACGTGACAAATTCTTCTTCAACTGACAGAGCGATAAATATCGTGATATTGTATTTGCGTGTGCCCCTTTGCAGTGACAGCAAATCAAATGAAGGATTTACATCAAAGTGAAGGCTCCTTCCACCCATTCATCATTGCAGTAACGATGAGAGACCAGAATACCTCCTTTTATGGATGCTAAGCCATTGGTCCAGCTTCTTTAAGAGACTTTATCTTTCAAAGTTTCCTGGTTTCAAAAGAAAGCTTCTTCCTAAGTCAAATCGACTCTCAGAAGAAAGGGCATGCCAAGAATTGGAGAGGCGATTCTTGTCACGATACTCTCTATTTATGGAGCGATTTATTTCAATTCGTATGAAAATCCATAATATCTCATTGAAAAAAACGGGAAATAAAGTCAAATTTCTTAGTATGACGTCAGATGAAAAGAGTGGATTCTTTCTCAATCGTCCGTACTAAATAAACAAATTAGCTATTCTGTTCATGGGCCCTTGAAGAGTTTTTGATTCTCGACAAAGGATTGAGAAGATGCAGCGCTACCATTAAATATGGTCCCCGTGCGGACAATAAAATCTTGATTGGAGGCCTATTGGAATCACTCTTGAATTCCTAAGTAAGAACGCATTGTTGCAACTTTCTTTTAGCTACTGCGAGCAATGAAATGGGAAGACTGCAGAAGCAATTGTTCTCCTACGTGACAGTGACCGCACGAGGAGTAGCCTGTCGGGGAGGGGGGGTACCCCTGTCCTCTCTGGGTACCCCCTGTTCTCTCTGAGGGGATGTGGTACCCTGTCCATTCTGGCATCCCCTCCCTCTGGACAGGACTTGGGACAGGACCAGTGACAGGGCCAGGGGGTATCCCCCCTGATAGGACAAGAGACAGACCCAGTGACAGGACGAGGGGGTACCCCTCCCTGTGAACGGACAGACACCTGTGAAAACATTACCTTCCTCATCCTTAGGTTGCGGGCGGTAACAAAAATGCCGTCTTTGTTTCCAAATATTGAAGATTGGAGGGGAGAAGAAAGAGTGATCACTATCTGTGCAAATGTACAGAAAGGCAACCAACAAAATCTTGTCTGAAACGAAAATTTTTGAGCATAACTTGTTCACTGAAGGATTTGCAGTTTTGACACAAGAGCTCGTTGTTTTGATTCAACCGGGAATAAGAGCGATATTCCCTTCTCCATAACGATTAGGAGGGAAAGCAAATAAAATGTTGATTTATCTCTGCAGAGACTGCTTGCCTATTTCCCTTGTACTTCATAGTCGTTATATGGTCAGTTACACTCTTATTACAGATTATAAGCCGATATTAAACGTATTTATCATCTATAAGAGCTTTCCAACGTATTGGCAATGAGAACGCACCGATTCCGCAGAAGCTGTTTCGAACGAAACTGTCGCAACGGGAGGGAAGGAAGGGATCTGACTGCTTCAAAAGATGAAAAGTGAGCAGTGTTTTCTTATGGAAGTGGAGTAATCTAATGTAATGAATAGGCAACAGAAGAGGGTCTCAAGTAGGCTTTTTGTGTCTCATAGAAGTTTTCTGATGACTAAGAGATACTGATCGGTCTATTACAAGTTGTACTTTGAAACAAATGCCATTTGTCTTGTCTATCGTTTCTTCCGCAGTCGTGCCTAGTATATTAGAAGTGACTTGCATTCCTGGGGAAAGTTGTAGACTATAATATTTCTTGGACGAAAGAATTAAAACAGGAGACGGGATTTCCTGGTTCTATTTTACTAAACGTAAAAATGGTTTATGTAAACTTGCTTAAAGAGTGATTGTCTGCTTTGCCATGCCTGGTTTCGAACAAGAGTTCTGCCCGTCCATAGGGTTGAGAGAAGCAGCACGCTGTACAGAACCAAATATCCTTTACCCTTGAGACGTCCGTGCAGTAAATGTACGGCTTCGATCAACAGGATTATTATTCCAACACTAAAATAGAAAATAATTCATTACTTTTATATATGTAATGATTTAAAAATTTAATGATTCAAAAAAATTATTTCAAAAGGATAACTTCGAAATACGTATAAAACGTGACACTTATGCTGTTGTTTAAAATTGTTTTTGAGGCTGGGTCAGATGTTATTAGTGAAATACAAATTATTTAAAATGTTCTTTTGTTCTTGTTCCTAAGTTAACACATATTTTAATTGTGATATTACCTTGGTGTGTAAAGAATTCTCTCAGCAATAACGAAACCCACAGGGAAGAATAGATTGGATGTAGGTAAGAATGGTATGATAGTGAGCAACAAACCTAGAGTCACATTCCTTTGCACATCACCCTAAAATATTACCAGTTAGAAAGTTTTATAAATGGCTATTAATACCATATTTCTACTTTCCGTGAAATGATGATAACCTCTTGAAAACCATCAATAGATCATCACAATACTATTTTAATTGTCTTGTCATGATAACATTCCAATACACATGTTTTAACTGAAATCACAAGAAACTTTTGCCTAATGAGGTCTTAAATTAGACAGATAAATGTACCTTCAATTTAAAAAGTGAAGTATAACATAGAAGACAAAGCGTGAAAACCAGAAGGAAGGATGATATGTTCCTGACATCTGTGATACTGTGGATCAGTGGAACACTTCCCATCTGCCAGTCGTAACTCAAGTTAGTTGGACATAAAAGTAGCCACACATTGCAACTGTACACATACAGGTAAGTTAGAACCCTGAAATAAACGTGAAAAATTAATCCACCCCGAGTCTTCTAAATAAAGAAACTGTATAGTCAAAGTCATCGGCAACTGTGGAAAATCTAAACCATTCTCCAGGTAACAGGATAACTGCTAGAGGCACGATGCAACGTTTCTTGTTGCAATCATTTCAAAACCTTCAAAGATCACTCATTAGTGTTTTCTTTGGGATGAAAGCATCACATTTTATCAGTTACAGACTTAATTGGAGGTGAATACAGGTAATGGACATGCAGAGAGGAGTCAGAACTTACCAAGGGCATAGCCCGAGGTGAGTTCGACTACTCGA
Organism: Haplosyllis leylae; assembly: GCA_038406175.1. Taxonomy (NCBI): domain Eukaryota; kingdom Metazoa; phylum Annelida; class Polychaeta; order Phyllodocida; family Syllidae; genus Haplosyllis; species Haplosyllis leylae. The sequence goes on along the minus strand of JBCAUG010084323.1, from coordinate 14,791 downwards.
AGCATGTCCATTACCTGTATTCACTGACAAAGTAAGTCTGTAATGATTTTATCACATAACGAACTTACTTCTCTGAACTTACTTTTCGAACCAACTTCTATAAAACATAGGCAAGTGATATATCAAATTAAAGGTCTTGGAAAGCTCTTTTAGAATGTAGTATGGAATTCAAATTTTATTAATATTTTAGTTGATTTTTATCACTTTTTCTTATTTTTGGGTGCGCAAAGTGAAATGGCAGAAAGTCATTTCGGATGAATTTATTCAATAGAAATCTGAAATATGAAGCAATTATCAACAAATAACATCAAATATATATAAGATTTAAGTGAAAAGTTCTTTTTTTAAACATTTGAAACTTAAACAATAAAGTTCAACTGGTCTCATAGAACCGACATTGGTCTATTTTTGGAAGTTTATGGTGATATTCCCAATTCTGCAATTTGCGAAAGTAGGGAAGTTGGGACTCTGGGGTTGCAGTGGAGTGTTGTTGTTGTTGTTACTATTGGTAAGAGCATATTCCTCAGATGCTTTTTCACACTGCTCGATGATTTGAAGTATATCTTGTGGTGAGAAATTGAAGTGAGGGTCACTTTCATCGGGTATTGTGACCAGTGGCATTTTTGGCTGAGGAGTAGCATTCTCTTGATTTTCAGGATTTACACTTGAAGTTGAAGTTGCCTTTCTTTTTCTGGTATTGGTGGATTCTTTATTGAGTGATGTGGCCAAACTTATTCCCATTTGTAACTTCTCTTCTGTATTCACTTTCTGATAAATCTCTAGGGAAGAGGATGATTTATGACCAGTAATGCTCATGATCTGCTTATTGTTGAAATTGTCTCTTGTTAGGTTTGTTATCACTGTGACTCTTAAACTATGATTGGTGTATCTTTTTGTTATTCCAACCAATTCGCAGACATCAGCCACAAAGGTATCTAACTTGTTATGACCCATTCTGCCGTAATATAGCTCCTTGTCTCCATTTGCAGGAAATTCATCATATTTAGGTGTTTGCCAAAGTTTCTCAGATTTGTGGGAAAGTGCTGCAACATAGGTCAAGTAAGAGTTAACAGGGCAGTTTTTATTGTCAATCAATTCAGGCATGAAACCAGAAATGATGTCTTGGTCTGTTTCTTTGTGATTTTTCATCTGTTCATCCTTTGCTTTAGTAACATAGCGTAGGCCAGTGTTTGCATCTGTGCAAACTTTGAAGTCTTCCTTTAGCATTGAGTGGATGTTTTCAGCACCTCTGCAAGCAAAGTAATATCTAATGTCCCATTGAACTTTTCTCTGAAGACTTCTTACATCTCTTTTTGGATCGAGGAACTTGGAATTGTAAATTTTATTCAGGTCTGAAGTAAGAAGAAATGAACAAGTTTTGAGTTTAGACTAGATCTGAACTCAAAAGTGCTGGTGTGCGATGGTGACTTTGCTTTGAAAATTATGACGAACTGTTTGTTTACATGAAATTAATTGCTTCTGGTATTGCATTATTAAATGATTTTTAGAAATTTATTGACTGGAAATGATGAATAGTATATGTACCTTCCATTGGAATTTCCTCAGTATTTTTCACTGAGCCAAGGCCTCTCTTTTTATGGTCTCATTGTGCATCCTCTAAAGCTTTGATGGACTTCTTGAATGAAACACCATTCTTGTGTGTAATATCGAAATTATGGCCAAACTTAATGAGGGATCTGTTCAAGGAATATCTAATAGCTTCCATTGAAGATGCTGTGTATTCATTGCCTTTCTTTGTACGAACGTTCCACCAAAAACTTGTTAAATTCATATTCTGTAAATTTGAAGAAATCTGCCTCAGTCTCATCCAAGCAAAGTAAATGCAAGTACTCTTTGAAAATGTTAATTGCCTTTTTTTCACTGCTTAATGTATTCTTATTTTGACCCTCAATGCCTTTAGTAAGACACTCTTCAACAGTTAAATTCCCCAAATTGGAAACCTGTGTCTTTACTTGCATCCATCTTAATTTCATGTGTCAATCAAAAATATTGTTGCTAAGCAACAGTAATGAAGTTCGGGAAGTAGGTTCGAAAAGTAAGTTCAGGATTGAACTTACTTCTTGAGTGTTCAAAAGCATTTAAAAAGTAAGTTCGGACCTTTAACATACTGCTTATTGACCAATTAAAAGGCCTCATTGTGCCCCGTTATATGATAATACTCAGGAACACAATTGACTTTTTCATATTTTGAATTTGAAAATTCATCTAATTCATCTAATTAGATGACAAAAAATAATACAATATTGAAAAGACTTTGTGAGGGTTAAACCCTAGATCTACTGATCAGCAGTCAGGCATGCTAACCATTACACCTGTGAGTCAACTGTAAGTGAGAGAAATAGAACATTTTACAATAGACTTCAGTCATACTTGAATGGTTCTGGTTGAATTCATCTAATTTTTCTAATTAAACGAATCTAATACAAAATAGGAAAGTACTTTGTCTTTGAAAAAATCCTGAGAATAAACTATGATAATGTTTAAGACAATACTCAGCGTTTTGTTCATATTAGATCTATCTATTTTATCAAACTATCTTCAAAACAGATCAAAGGAAACATAAGTTCCTTTAACTCTGCAGTTCTGTGTCCCGCACAAACGGAAATGGAATCCTTTGAGTTCGAAACTCCATTAACGTTGTAGTATCTAACGTGACCTCTGGACAGATGTGCAGAGATAATCAGTTCTGGAACATTGATTGGAGCAATATTCACAGACCAAGAAACCCGTTGGGGTTCAAGAACTCGCGATGGCCAATGTGATAATCCTAATGAAGGACTTTAACGATGTGGATTTAGAATTATCAATACGTTCATGAGAGGCAATCCCTCTGATTGCCGAGAGTGATAATCCTGATGAATGACTCAAATGTCAAAGTTAGAAAGATATTAGATTCGTACTGCCCATTCTTAAACTAAAGGGATAGTGGAGGCGGGCCGCTTCTTCGTGTTTCTGGATTCGTATTGAATACGACTTTTGGGCAATAAATGTGAACAATGGTTTTTGCACCCGCTTCGGTTGTGAAGAATTGACCTTGGCACACCTCCGGAGCGCGGAACCCCACGAGGGGCAGATCTATTGATGACTAATGTGATCAGCTTAATGAAGGAATCAGATGGCTTCTTAATGCTCTAACAAGGTAACTATGAATGGTACTGCCTCAAGCGATGGACGCTCCGTAGTTAAATCATCCTTGCTGAGGATTTGCGCCTAAATGCTTATGACAATATTTTTCTTTTCTCTTAAATTGTGAAGAATTACTCCAAAAGGAGCGCTGTCTTGGCCTTGGCTGTCCATCAACAATTGTAAGTGTTTGTGTAAAGAGATGATTCATGGGCTCGTAATTTAAAACTTTTTCAATATATTGCAAAATGCGCTCCTTGTAAATTGTTGCTTGTTTTAAATGACGTCTGACATCACTTGTTTGCTCCCTAAAATTAATATTTACCTCGTATTTAAGAACTAAATTACATATTTTAACCCATATTTTCTTAGCCTGTACTTAACTATGTATTTTAGTCCTGTAGACTTATCCTTTTATTGAGACTACCGGGAAAGCTTGCAATGAAGAGCAAAATTCTTGGAATAAGAAAATATTTCTTTCTACGTACAACTTATTTGTTTGGCCCTTGTTCACTCCCTTTCATACAAAGACATAACTTACACATAACCGCCAATATCTTTGCTTCTGCAGTCACCATGGCAAGTTTAAGTGGTCAGATATGGCCAGACATCATAGTGGAAATAAAACTAGTAAATGCGTCGAACTAAGCGAGATACTGAGAGATTTGAATATCAAGTAGGTCCACAAGATTACTCGATTGTGGAGCTCACATCGAGTGGAGAGGTTTTTCATGACAGGAATTACACAGACTTTCCGGCACTGTGTCGGATATACAGTTGAATCCTGCTATAATGGTCACCTAATAAGTAGGATGAAGTGGGCTGAATATCAGTTGCAATGCATACTCGTCAAGTCCGAAGATATGATATTTACCAATCATCCCTCGAAATGGAGACGGTTCCGTGATAAATCTTTCCAATATGTGAAGCACCGATACTGTCCCTCAAAGTTTGTTTACTTCATAGTTGGTATACATTTTTAACTACTTATCAGAAAAAAATCATTTTGAAACTTTTCTTACAAAGTAAGTTATGTTTCTGTCTGTTGTAGAAATATTCATTTGTTAGCTGACCGTGGAGCATCAACAAGTATAGGCTGAACATTATTACAAATAAATAGTCGCAATGATTTAGAAAATACCTTGTTGTCATGGACTGGGCGTGAGATGCAGGGTTATCCTCCTCAGTAAAAGTAGGTATTTCGTTTCCCATCAACCAGAGTCTGACGTAAATGCAATACGCACTCTGAAAAAAAGAGGAATAACTGTAGCAAATTTCAAATGTCTTCTAATCTTCTTTGAAGTTCAACATTTGAATAGATTATGGATGTCTGTTATGTGTGGTATGTTTCTAAAAAAAATGGCTCATACTGAACGAAACACAGAACACTCCCAAAACAATTTGATCATAGTCTGTTGGATTTAACTCTGTTAGTTAGGTTATTTTGACCGTCAAAAGTGGCTTCTCCCAGAAGCAATGCATTTCAAAATTACATAAAAATCCTCACTTAAAACAGCACCTAGATGATTTCTTTATTGAATGAAAACATGTCTTACAAATGTACTTTCAAAGTAATCCTGTGCAAGGGATTATAAAACGCATTTTTGTACTGCAATCTATCCTTCAATGATGGCAAATTAAGTCAATTGAAGCGGTTGATAACAAAAGGGTTTTCGCATTTCCAAATCGCCGCTTTTGTGCGGCCCACAAAACCAGTGACTGTGGCAAATCACTTTCTTGATAAGGATTGCGCGGAAAGTTATAAGATTAATGAAGTTAATTTAATGGCTGTCACTTTTTATTTGTCAAGCAATGTGTCATTGTTTAGTCCTAAGAAAGTAAATATGCTTGATAAGGATACATGAGAAGCATTCACTGTAGAAACTCCTAGAATGAAAGACATTGATGCATTGTTTAAAGAAAAAATTTCCATAAAGTAAATATTTTATCCACGGCTTATTTGTGTTTCTAGTGAAGCAAAAGAAATATCAGTTGTTTTGATGGAAACACTTTGAAAAAAGTATTGACAAAACACACTCAGTGTCTTTGGATCTCGAAAGCAAATAAAAACTGTTAGTCAAAAGCAGTCAAAAGTAACACTCAAAATCTAAAAATGTATCTGGCTAACTACTCAAGAAAAGCAGTCACACTTTCATGCATGTAGATTGTACATCTGTTGTTGCAGATGGTATTAATGTCGTCAACTTAATGGGCGCAGAGTTTCATACAACTCCAGCTGAAAATATATTCTCCCAATTCCCTGTCAGATCTAGAGATGTTTCAATCAAGATGAACTAAAATGAAGTGAAAGGAAAACTGGATAGTTCTTCCTGGCTGACAAACAGGGTTGACCCGGCTGGTGTGCCGCAGTAGGGCCTTACTCATCTCCTCCAATAAGGAGGTAATTGATTTGAATATTGGGGATTATCCGGTTTAACGAGGCAGAAAGATGATCGGTCCCTGTCATTCCGTCCTAGACACACGTCTAATTTGGCATTCAGAGGGTGTCTATTGAAGAGCTCCTGTAGCACCGGGGAGATTCGCACAATGAACCCTCTGATTGACATAAAGGGTTCTGATCTGTCTATCGGCTGGATACTCCGGGTAGGCTTTAGAATAAAACCTTGCACCGAGTTAATACGATAGACGAAAGCTGCATCCATTCTACATGTCATGCATGTGGGGTATTTATTCTGTAGGATGCATGCTTTTTAAGGAGTGAGGAGTGAAGGAAAACCGCTTTGGTTTGACATTGCAGTAATTCATCAAGCGGTGCACATTATTCACGCACGGCCTTGGTTGCTTACTAAATCACTTCTCCTTTGCTTTATACAAGGGCTTCAGAGCACAACTTAATTAAGAAAAAAATAAGTGAATGTCTCTTTGCATGCACACGCGCCTGCATTATTATCAGTTATGGGGCTGACTGAGGAAAAGTTTTCACTTTCCCTGGTTTTGTCCCATGTTGGATGTTATTAAGTCTCCAGATAAAATATGACATAATCATACCTTCAGGATACTCAAGCTTTATTTAAACATGAAAAAAAAAGTTTTACCGTGAAGGTCGCCAGAGTTGAGCGTTTCAGTGTTGGCAAAACCATTGAACATTTTCCACTGTTCCTGCCAGATCTAGTAAAAGAAGCAAACAGTAGTTTGACAAAAGTACTCAATACAAACGACAAATTAGCATTGGGTAAACAGTCCAGCGTTTGCCGTCAAGCCAATACTTATTAAGGCATTGATGAAATGACCAGATGTATGTGCCCTGCAGGTCATATTAATTAAATAAAACACGACGTAACTCTCATAGAATCTGATGCGATTAACTCCACTAATCTAAATTTAATATGAATGCATCTTGCTGGAAAATCAATGTGCACGCACGACTGACGATTATGGCTTTTAATTATAGTCTTATATTAAATTATGATAACACGTGGATGGATAACAAAGATTCCTTTAATGTTTATTGTCTGGAATAGTACTGAGAAGTTTTGCAGGCTTATGACGCAAACATATCTAGCGGAATTTTCGAAACTTGACGAATGTTGAAAGGAGTAAAGGGAAAAGAACTGCGTAATTTCATTATGATTGAAATTTAGTATGCAGCAATAGGAACACATAGTTTTTGCAGATGATGCTGATTTTAAATTTTCATGTATTTTCAGATTCAATAGGAAATGGAAATAACTAAATATTGACTCTTTTTGACATCATGCAATGTCTCCGTGAAGTTAACATTGCATGACTTTTTTAAAAGAGGAGAAAGTCATATAGTCCGTTTTCGTGCTGTCTGGGATATTCCTTTTGAAACCACCAACCCCGATGGGGCTCTAATGACATTCATTTGTTTCAAGCTAATCAGACTTTGAAGGTAACCATGTCACATTAAAGCATTTAATCAGCTTAATCATACAACCCTTGTTGGGGCAGGTTGTGGGAGCGTGCCAATTAGAGGTGCAGGCTTCAAAGAGCTTCTTCTCTTCCAAAGGCGAAATGATTAAATACACTTGAAGTAATCTGAGATCGGCACTGGCATTTATTAATAGATACATTATCCTGATGGCATGCGGACAAAATTTGATGCTGATCCATGTTCCATAAATGGGCGTTTTTGATTAAAAATATACAGGTCATGAAATCACAACAAAAAAGCGTTCATTTTTGGAAAGAACACTTTCAATAGCCCTAGTCGGCGGTTCTAGATCTTTTTGAAGATTTCCTGAAAATATTAGAAAATGTTTTCACCTTTTCTTCGTGAAGAGAACTAACATGTCGTACAAAATGCAGACCCCCAGTACTGTGATTCCTGTTTCCTTACTCAACATAGCAGCGGTTGCAAGCAACATACTACCCATAATATGGCCAACATACTTCCAGAATGACATTCCCCTGGTGTGGTGAATACATCTGAAATGAATGCAAAATTATGTATAATTAATAACCTTCAAAGATATTTGTGTTGTATTCCAATACAGTAGTTGTTAGCAATTTACAAATATTTAGAAAGTAAAAATGAATGAAATGTTTGGCAGTGATGAATTGTTCTTTCCGTGTGTTGCCAAATGACAACCCAAAATTTAGTGAGAAGAAATTCAATAACAAAATGCATAGTGCGAATGTTAATGGATGAGTCGATAATAGATTTCATGATGATTTAGCGTTAAGCAAATAAAGAATTTTTCCACTAAGCTCTTATGATTCTAATACACGAAATTCTGTCACTTGAATCAGTGCTGCACAGCCTGAAGATCTTACCAAAGGAATGCAAATAAAGCCAATGAAATAACTGCACAAATTAGTTATGGAAAGATCCCCAGAGGCTTTGAAGACGACATGTGAATCAGCAAAGTGATTTCAGCTGGCAAAGTCCCACTCACAAGTAACAATCAAAAGATAATTATGCCACAATCAAACTGGCATCAGTCGGTAGGAATTGACACAATAATGGGTACTGATGAATCCATTCGTTGCTTAGAATGGTCAGTGCAAATGCTCGCAAATTGGGCAGTAATAGCAGAAAATTGGCCTCTATTTTGCGAAGCGCTGTGGAACTTTCTTGTCGCAGATGTCACTTTTGAATGACTATCTGCGAGGGAAACGTCACTGATGCTCTCAGATTGCTGGCAGAAGGTTCACTTATGGCAAAGGCCCTTTTTTTAGTCTAAGGGCGGCAAGTGGCACAATGAAAATCAATACAGAAAACTGTGAAATACAGCAAAGAAGACAAATGACACCAGAAATTGATTTCACGATAATTGCTTTAGTATTTAACCATTATTTTTAAAATAAAATAATAACACTTTTTACATAATCATTTCTGTACTCATTTGCACGGAATTAAGTACCCTTTTACAAAGATGTAGGTTTTCCTTTACTTCATGCAAACTGGTTGAAACTACTCTTCTTTACACATATTCACCCCTGTAAACACGTATGTCCTCTTCGCTGCGTTTTTGTATCTTAATTTAGAATCTTGAAGGCTGTTCAACTAAAACCACGTAATTTTCTTAAACTACCGAAGTTGGCTTCCTCCAACTTCTTGAGATGAGTTAAGAACTTTTTCTTATCATCAAGGAATCCCACCTAAAAGCCAAGTGTATGTAATTGGAAAGGCGATGATAAATGGAAACTAACTGACTGAAGTAAAACCAAAATAGACACATCTACGTTAAAGAAACCATAATAATGCATTCAGTGCTGCAATATGGCTGCACTGAAGAGGTTTTGATAAGTATCTTATCGCATCGTGAAAGACATTTTAAGGTCTCTGGCAAACTATGGATGTTGATAAGCAAAATGTTCATTAGAACTGATTTATTGTGGTAAATCCACCCTGACATTTCTCTAGTATTTTGCGCCAAATGCGAAAAAAATTCCATCACACGAAAATAGTACTTAAATCTGTTACAAATTGCAAGGAAAACAATTGACTACTGACTTTTCCCGTTTGCTATCTTTTGTTACGAAATAATGTACTTTTCTACTTAAGAAAGTCCCAGTGGTGAATTTATTGCGCGAGTGTTACGTGTTTTGAGAGCGTAAAATTCAATACAAGACCGCCGCTACTTGAAGTGAAAGTAAGTGATATTTATGGTGCAGTGGTAGCACGATAATGGTCAAACGTAAAGGTCGATGATGACCGCAGATTCAGGGAATGAGACATTATTTCACTTTTAATTTTGCTCTTTGATTGGCACTACTGTCATGTGATGACTGTGCGTTTTTCAATTTGCATTCAGTAAATCTCGGCCGAATTCTGACTTAAATATTAAACGCTGTGTGCGTAGATATTTGAGCAAAAGCGTTATTTAGTCCCAGTCATAAAGTTCCCTTTCGTTCCAGCTGAATCATGGGATTCACGCTTTGGAAAAGCACGCTGGCGACCCCCTCCAACAAAAACGATCTTGGCTTTTGATGTTGCAGGTTTCAAATAAAGAAGCCAATTTGAGATGCTGGCTTCGCAAACAGAAACCAGAAAATTTCTGGACTATTCACCTAGTTTAATTAATTGCATTGGCGGATCTAAGGGGCCCTGGGTCCAAATTCTTTCATTTTCGTGCAGTTTTTGGAGGTTGGCGCTTCCCCGTCTGTGAAATCCTGGATCTGCCACTGAATTGTATCTGTGTATTATATTTTAATGTTATATTTTTCGTTGGGGCAAAGTGGACATTATCCCCTCCTTTCACACAAGAAAGATTAAAGAAATAGGAAATATATAAAACACAAAGAAGTGGGAGAACGTTCCAAAATCAAAAGTAAATTCCAGCTTTGCATTTACAATTGCCCAATAAAATACTATATGTCCATTGGGTTTGAAGGAAATTCTCAGAGGGACATTGGAGAAAATAGACTTCAGTGTTAAAGCCTCATTTAGAGTCAGAGCTTCTTTATCTGATAGTCAATTTGCAAATTGGCAAGACTTGGTCAAGCCCTGTTTGGACTATCAAGCACATTTGCCTGGCTCTAAATGGCATCACCTCTGACTCCCCTGGCACCTATCTGGGTTGTCATATAATCAGTACCATCTCAAGCAGCTCTGCATTCTAAGCCAATAAAGTTTGAGGCAATTTCTCTGTGAAGCCATAAACGATTTCGGAATTGAACTTCTAGTAGGTGTAGTCTGTGTATGTTTATTTCTTTCTTCCCCTCTGAGGAAAAGAAGCGGGAAATTGATATGTGAAGAGTAGGTGGTTGCGTAAAGTAAAGACGTTGGAGTTAAATGTAGAAATAAACAGGCAAGACGAATTCACGTGTACAGAGCCTAAAGTTTAAGCCAGGGTGGGGTCAAAGAAAACGATAAAGATTGAAACATCAATTTCAAATTAGGTTACTGAGAGCAAGGTACTACGGAAATGGTCTCTGACAGACTCTGTGAGAATTGAAAAATGAAGGGGTTTCCTGGATGTAATGGGTGTAACATGCCAGGGCGTTGCCTTAACTAAGATAAACCTTTCGAAAACTTAAACGAAATGTATTTTAGGAACTAAGACATAAAAAGGTATTTGACAACTATATTTGTCTTTTTGTGGAATAGAAACGGTTTTCTAAGGGTAAATATAATAATTCTTCCATTTTGTAAGCTTTGATGAAAAGTTCAAACGTTTTGTTTTCAAATTGCCGCCTTTGAATTATTATAGTTAGTTATTCTTGAAAATTTTGCGTTAAACTCCAGTTTTATGACACTTTCAATTTCACACCCAAATTGAGAATTTTCTAATCAGCCTAAAAGCAATACACGATTCAACTACTTTGCCGGATGAATTCCAAATTAGACATTAAAATTCCTCACAATCTCAAAGCTGCTTATTTCCATTTCATTGTACAATTTACAGCTTCACATCAGTGGCACTTGGAACAAGCAAAACAGTTCAACATTTACTCCTCGAAAATATGAACCCCTGTGGCTCCCATTTCAAGTTGAAAATATCTGTAACCTTTGGTGAAATAACTTGTCATTACCCGTTTTCTAAAGTAAGTTTTTTTTAGTATGCCGTATTGTTTCTTTTTTATTGGAATTGAATGTTAAAGGTTCTCTGGGGAGTGGATCATAATAAAAAGATTGACTCTTGAGGAGAAATTAAATTGATTGAGACAAAAAAGACGCAATTCGTCTCAGATTTGACACTTCATTTCTTATGTTTAAAGTTGTTTTGAATTCAGAGCTGAGATCGAACACGGTTACCTCACTTCAATGCAAAATGAAGGGCGCCCCTCAGCAACAACCAACCATGAAGAGAATTGCAAATTGGTGATCTTCCATTAGATTCATCTGTCTGCACTTAGATAACAAATAATATCCCAATAAATCAGTTTAATAAAACCACAAATTCCTGTCTGCTTTCGGCTACTTACACCTAAGTCTAAATTATTGCATTTATGTTAATTTTATGCTAATAAAGGGAAGTTGGGAGATTTATGGTGACTATTTATATATTCTTTGTTATCCATAGGAGAATAATGAAACCTACCGCTTGCTTTGTCATCTGTGTAAGAACTATGCTGCCCTTTACACAGGGTTCAGGATAAGACAAGCCTTATGAAGGAATTGAATATTGACAATGCAGAAATGCATTTAGAACGGAATATGCCAAAAATCTTTCGTTTGGTCTCAGTGAAATGAATCAGAACAGTGCTGTATTTTAAACAGGGGTATGAGAAAGTTTGACATTTGTTACCATAAATTAATCAAACACTTGGTTTCCAGAATTTGAGTATTCTCTTATCTTTATTTTGTGCTTCAGAATGTTAAATGTATGATCATATATTCCACTCTGACGTCTGAGTGGTAAGTTTGTTCATTCCTGGCCAAATTGGCACGACTTACTGATGCAATTACCAAGGCTGTAAAACAGATTAGTTAGCTTCAAGAGCAATCACCTTTGTATTCCCCTGTGCCTTTTAGACACAATTACGGGCATGACCTGAGTATCCATTGCAAATCATTCCTGAAATGATTTTGTTGTTACTTTGAAGCTGTGAAGTCCTACAGTTGGAAGCATCATACAAAGCTGTTTTATCACGTGGTAGATAACTCTATTCGCATCGGCTTACTTTATGTACCTGATTTATCTCCTCGTCATCCAAGGTGACTGGGTCAGGATGATTTTCTAAAGCTCAGCTCAAACGGAAATCGTTGATTTGTTGCAAATGAACTGCTTACCTGACATAAAGAATGAAGGTACTTCATGTACCTGATTTATCTCCTTGTCATCCTAGGTGGCTGGGTCAGGATGATTTTCTGAAGTTCAACTCAAACGGAAACTGACTGCTTACCTGACATAAAGAATGAAGGAACCGAGAAAAAGTAGACAAGCCAAGACGTCAGCTCTTCCAACAATGCTAGACACCTGTAATGATAAAAACGAGTTCATGAATTTAATTAATAGTATTCAGAACAGACTTTATTGTATAATTCTTGATTGTGTGTGGCCAATTGAATATACGTGCTAAGGTCGAGTGATAATCGGGGAAATTGCGATTACATAAACAGCTGTAAATGGTTTATTCTCCAGGGAGGGTACCACGGACACAGTCTTAAAAAATGTAAGTTTTTCACAGAAAAGAACGAACCGATCCACTTTACGGATCCACTTTTGTTTACGCTTTCAAGTTGCATACCTAAAGTGCAATTTAAATTTTAACATGAAGATTAAAATTAAAAATTTAAAGTTTAAACATTCCGCCATATTACAATAGAAGCGGATTAAAACTCTTTGAGTGATCGTGAAAGAAAAACACTCGGCAATCCTCTGTGGTTAACTACCTCTACTTTTCAACAACTTTATGTACGCGCTCCTTTTGTGTCTGAACAGCTTAATCCCCTTTGAGATCCCTCACTACTGCATCATCAAGCCTTACAGACTAAAGCTAACGTTGCTTAGAAGTTGCTGCCTATCTTATCTGTTCCCTCTACTTGAAGACTTAATGTGCCATAATGTGAACAAGCTGTAATAACTTGAAAGCAGATTGTTAAGGTAAAAGGACCTACCGCATTTGAAGTGGGCTCTTTGCTCTTTTTAGTCAATCACGAACTAAGCCATAGTGGGATTTTTATTTCACTGTTCAACCACGCAATTTACCAATTAAGATTAAATTGGATACTTTGTCTGTGGTTTGAAGTTAACCAAGTGGGATAAATTAGAGGATGTAGGGGATAAAGGAAATGATTTGAAATATTCTTTCCAATGTAACACTGATACGTTTGCGTTGAAGTAAACAGGTTGATAACACCTATGTTGTTGTCATATCTCCTAAAGGAATACATATATATGTTGAAAATACTTTCTCGCTTCTTAAACTAACATGGGCCAATTTAATTTAATAATCTAAGATGAGTTTTTTATCTCCATCAATTTTTGATGGATTCCTCTGTCTACTCGGTGATGGATTTCTCTAGAAGGCTCAAACTATGAATCACACTGTTATGGATATTGATTTTAAAAGCAGATTTACTCGTGTAAACGATGGGATGTAGTTTCCTCTACATCCATCCCAGGGACCAGGAGCAGGTCTCAATAGAGAGACTCCGGAGATGAATTGAGTCCTCTGTGGGCTGAATTTAGAATACTTCAAACTCGGAATACCTATTCGCATGGTCAGAGGATGACAGATAAGAGACACAGATATCCCTGGCTCTGAACATCAATTACAGTTTGTTCACACACACAAGAATTTCCCATTCAACAACGTGGATTCTCCCTAATTCCCTCCCAAAAGTACCACTAGAAAATTAAAACTCTTTTATGGATCAAAAGTCATTTACAAGTGGAACTATGTTTCGTTGATATTAACAAACATATAACTTTTTCATTGATAGCATTCCAATTAAACGATTAACCACATTGCCACTCAAAAAATATTTTGAAACTTAATTCTGAGAAACAAATGTAACGAATGGAAAAAGTGGTCCATAGTTTCAGACCCAAAAAATGAGGTCAACAAATCCAGATACTTTGCAAGTAATGAAAATGAAAACTTATCATGATTCGACTGGAAAACTTAATGTAATTTAAAAATGAAATGTAAATATTGTGGCATGCCACTGAAAGTTTCCTTTTCTGTTACTCACCAATCATTTGGGCTGTATTTTGTGGTTTGAAACCATGTTATTCTTTGTTTTATTTCCTGCCTTTTTCAGAATGCATTTCAAAAATATTTTTTTTCCTTTTGTAATTTGAATCCTCTATTCCTGTGTTTTTGAAATATTAAGCCAGCAGCAGGTCTAGAAACTGGGTGGGGAGGGTAAGACCTTGACCCTCACGGATCCGTTACCGTAATTAAAGAGACATCCATTTAGATTCAGCTTTCAAATGAAATAACCCATCTTCCTCCTTTCTTCAAAGTACACGAAAGTATCGGCAAGGTAACATACTCAGGCCAAATACGCTTTTCAATGTGCAATGAGCTAACAACAGCTCCTTACTTCAGTTACGTTGTTGGCTAATCGTTTCTTCTTTCTCTTGCTCCTAATTCTTTTACATCAGGACTTGGTCAGACACTGAATTTACTCGGGAGTTTGTTACTGGGATGATGACTACTTACTTAAATAATTAATTTGTTTATAATGATATTCTGCAAATGGGCTTCTCGTTGTGTTTTGATAAGTTCCAGGTTCGCATCTTTTGATAGGTTCGGTTACACTGGA
>JBCAUG010084212.1:0-22372 GCA_038406175.1 Haplosyllis leylae | reverse complement strand
TCCTCTCCATTACATACAATACACAGTTAGCTATCTGGTAGTAGAGGAGGAAGGTGCCCGAGACTCTAAATCTGTGGTGTACCCAAATCATACATGTAGCCAGGGGGTAACCCAACTGGGGGGGGGGTAGCTGGTACCCCAGCTGGGGGTACCCGGTCCCACAGCTGGGGGGGGGGTACCCCAGCCAGCTGGGATGTGGTAAACCCTCCCTTCCCCCCCCCCCCTGGACAGGACAGCAGAGCGAGCACATGCTGCGCTGCGGTCGGTATGCCTCTTGCGTTCACGCAGGACTTTCTTGTTTTACATATTTTTGACATTTTGACACATGACTTATTACTTAAGCCACCTCAGCCGTCATAAGACTATATTTGTGACCGTCCTCACTAATCCAGCTGTTTGACATTTTAACATTTGACATCCTTTTTTGACATTTTGATACATGACTTAAACCGCCTGAGCCTGTCACAGGACTATTTTTGGAGCTGACACATACTCATCAAAACAATGCAATGTGGAACTAAGCTTTTATTTAGGAAAAACATGCATGCGAAGACTCGGTGCAAATTTAAAAAATTGGGAGCGATATCACTTGGTATAAACGGACCCTTACCAGAGTATTTTAAAGGCCTGTTTAGCGGGTGTGTGAGCACAGCAGATGATTATTTACTGTTTAATTAACAGGCAAGAAATACTACTTGAATCAGTTTACTAGAGAATCCCAGTGGGACAGACCTACAAAACCAGCTTCCAGACCAGCGATGGATCAAGTTCGTTGTCTTCATCTTCTTGTTAAGCATCGGAATTCACGAAGACCTTCATCTTGGAAGGAAGCAAACATCACCCGGACTAAAGAAGAGGCAATTGAAATTTTGAATGGTGAGTATGTATTTAAAAAAAAAAACTAATTTGAACCGTCATTTGTGCTAATGATGACAGGCACTTCGACTTTGCCAGTCAAACGGTCTGACACTATCAGCACAATAATACTCTTGCAATTCCTTAAAAGTCACGTCAATACTGGCAGGGTAAAGGTCTGCTTACACATTCCGACGCTGTCACTATCCTCGTCAACGTTTAATATTGTGTCAATGGTGACGGGCAGAAGGGGTAACAGACCCATTCTGCAAGTCAAACTTCCCGTCACAATGTTAAACTTGGACGGGCAAGGTGACGGTGTCGGAACGTGTAAACAGCCTTCAGGTGGGGCAACATGAAATACACGCAGCAGCTTTTGGCAGATTATTTTAGGACACTGGTGGCATTCCTCTCTACCCCCCCCCTTCCCCCAGAGGTGTAAGGAGATGGTTTGAAGTTTACTGCGACTATTGATTTCCTGAAGGAAATAAATGTACATTTTCCTGATCAAAACTTCGTGTATTAAGTTTACTATAAATACACAAAATAACTAAATCCACATTTTTTGTTCAGTTTTTCTGTGAATTCTATTTGGCACATAAGGGTTTCCCCAAGATGACATCACTATAATGCCATCAGTAAGGAACTCTGGCTGGTTGACACCCATTATGAAATCACAATTGGGAATTGCAAGAGTTATCTGGGACACAGACAACTAAATTTGGTTTATTACTAACCATATACGTTCTGTGATTCTGTTCAAGAATGGGCAGGATACATCGTGTCCAGGCAGGTTCTGTCTGGGAGAGGGGTAGGGTACATCCTGTCCAGATCCTGTCTTAGGGGGTAGGGTACCCTATCCAAATGACCCTGCCCCTCCCCACATTACCTGGAAAACCTTGAAAAATTAGAGTACACCTGGAAAACCTGGGAAAATCATGGAATATTGCAAAAAAATAATAATAATCATGGAAAAATATTTTATTGAAGGTAAAAAAGTGGTTAGCAACTGTGATTATGATTACTACAATCTTATTTTGTTAATACTCCAGTATTATTTGTATGAAAGACAGCATGTCAGTGGTGTCTAGATTACATATATGTATTCAATATGTCAGTGTTGGTATTATTCATATCAAAAGGTGTTTCCTGTCAGGTTACTCATTATTCTAGTATTATTTATGGAGGAGTTCTCTTCCAAGTAGTCCCAACATTTTAAAATATTTAAAATAATGTGTCAGTTATGTGACCTTTTATTTTTGCTGATTAGCTCTTTAAGAAGTATCCCATTTTAAAAGGTAAAAGTTGACACTTCATCCCTCCTGTGCCCAGCATGTTATGTTGCTGAAAGGGTAGATTTTATTTTTGGATAGTGTAAGAATGGTGCATTAATGTTTGGATGAAGCTTGATGTAAATATTTATCCAAAAGTAATTGGAGGCCTAAATATTATTAGGTGGTTCAAGTTTACACTTAAACCACCTTATAGCATCATACATGAGAACTTCTAATCGGCAATTTGGGACACTTCCCATTGGAATTCTTAGGTGGTATAAGTTTACATTTAAACCAACTTATAGGATCATTCATGGTAACTTCTTTTTGGCAATTTGAGACACTTTCCATTGGAATTTTGGTCAAATTTGGACTCAAGACAGCTTGAGACATCTCTTATGACATCTTATGGTCACTTCTGAAATTTGTCAACTTTTGGCAACTCCAGGGCCGTTTGTGTATTTTGCCCAAAATGGGGTGCCTTCAGAGAATCAAAGTTTTCTCAATGAAGGGGTGACAACTCACCAAAGTGTCTTGGGGTTTTAGGTGGGCAGATAACTAGGCTATATGATGGTATCATTTTTTGGGGTCAGAAATGAGGAAAATGTGAAGCAAACTTCAAATGCTTATATCTCTGAAACTAGACCAGATAACAAGATTTCAAATACATACTTAGAATCAGCAGCAAATTTTACCTCTGACATATGTGGTTTTGTAATTTTATAAACATTTTTGAAAACTGAAAATCATAGATCTAGATGACTCAGCACTTTTCAAAAATGTCTATTTACGGCATAAAGGGTTGATGAAAGGGGTGCAGTGTCAATTGGTGATTTGTAGAGGACCTTTTTAGCTACCAAAAGACACCTTTTGAGAATTTTTGCAATTTACAGTTTGAGATCAAGACATTGCATGTCTTGTACTTAGGTTGGGAGGTCAAAAATGAAGTGAGTGGTCAATCTAAGGATGCTCTAAGGGTATGTAATGTCAAAATTAGAAAACCTTTACTGGGACTTTTTCAGTTAGCAGCCCCTAGTGTCAAGCCATAGTCCAGATGTTTCACATTTGATATCTTTTTGACAATTTGACATCTCTTGACATGTTTTTGACAATTTGATATTTTTTTGACACAGACATATAACTTAAACCACCTCAGCCTGTCACAGGGCTATTTTTAACTCTTCATCCCAAAAAAGGAATGTTGAGATAACACCAGATTTGGCTATGTTCAGACAAGAATTTTTTTTAACTCTTCATCTCACTCTTAATCTCTTCATCTCACTTGTCATCTCTTCAATTAAATGCTACCTCATTCTTCATCTCACTCTTCATCTCTTCACCTCATTCTACATCACTTCACCTTACTCTTCACCTCACTTGTCATCTCTTAAAACATCATACAAAGTACAAATTAATTCATGTTGTGCAACACAATGCTGATCAGCATTCTTGTTGATTTTTCAAATGTGAAAAAAAGTTGTCAAATTTTTAAAAGAAAGGGCATTTGGAACTTTGAGCCAAAAATTGGAATGAAGGTGTAAAAACATATTCTGCATTATTTTGGTCTGCTATCTGAGCAATGGTTGGTCATTTGAGTAATTTGCCATTTTTGGACCAGCAGATAAATTGTCAAATTATGCCCTGAAGGGTTGATGATAGGGCTGCAATGTCATGGGTGGTTTATAGAGGACCTTTTTTGGGCTACCAAAATGTGCTATTCAAAAATGTTTGCAATTAACAGTTTTCTTGTAAATTGAGAAATTGTGAAATTTGTATTATGACTCAATTTGAGTAGTCTTGTGAATGGGTTGGAGGTCAAAATGATATGAGCTGTCAGATTAAACATGATGTAAGGTATAATATGTCAAAATAAGAAAATGTTTACTGGGGACTGCCTGGGCAGATTTCTCAGAATTTGTGGGTTAATGGCTTGTAATGTCAAGCAATTTGAACTTTTCAGCCAGTGTTGCAGATCATGTTTTCAGCAGCTGTTGTGAACAGATTTTGGCCAATACCTAGCAGATCTAGATGAGGCAAATGAGTATGTACATGCCACATGTATAACTGAATGTATCTTGGCTGATACTGCATGGATCCTTCCCAAACCAGTTTCTGGACAGTCTCTATGATAATTAATCCTGATTTATGCTAATTAGCAGGTACACTGGGTATGTCAAGTGCTATTTTCAAATAGTTGCACATGATTCTTGTAGACATGGTCTTGCACATGATCATTCACATTGAGTTTTGCAATTGAGTTTTCTCCACTTGTAAGTGGAATTAAAAGCTGAAAATTTACTGGGTGTAGGGACCAAAGAGTGTCTGCTCAGTAGTTGTAAAATTTGAACATCTTGGGGGGTACCTGTTATTGATCTCAAAATACTTAAAAAATCAAGCAAGAATGGTGAGATCTATGTAGTAAAATTTTTGCAAGGATCCATGCAGTATTAAGGAAGTTACACATGATCCTGCACATGACCACAAATGTTCACCATGTACACCATCTAGACCTACCAGGTATTTGTCAAATGTAATGTCAAATGTCAAAAAGTCAAACAGCTGAACTATGGAGGAGTCTCAAAAAGAAGTTGGTACAACAATGAGGCCCACACATAATTGTGCCAATGTTGACATCAGATATGATGGTCATCAATAACACTCAAAATGTCCAGAGAAAGTGTTTTGACCAATTTTGATGACCTTCATATGTGAGGTCAAAATTGACCTCATTGTGTCAATTTAATTTTTGCCAACCTCCTCCTTAGTTCAGCTATTTGACTTTTGACATTTGAGTTCTTTTTGACAATTTGACATCTTTTTGACATTTTTCGTGACACATGACTAATTATTTAAATCACCTCAGTCCGTCACAGGGCTGTTTTCTTAATATGTGCTCTTATGAAGTGATCAATACCTTGTCCAGATAATTACGTTAATTAGTATTCATTTACTATTAGCTTTCCTAATGGAAATGTTCGCTCCTCTTTACTGTTGCGTGACAGGCATTGTCAAATAAGGACGGAGCGTGACATCTTCCATCATTAACTGATACATAATTAATATTGCAGTCTCTCCTGCTGTAGATTGTGGAATTTATCGTCATCCTGTTGTCCGTGATGAATTGTGTTGTCAAATTTTCGAAAAAATGTTGCTTGTGTGTTGATTTAGGGGTTACAAGTGCAGTAGTTAAGACTATACAAAGGGTTGGAAGAAGACATGGTGGCATGGTTCAGATGCCTCGCCCATGGGCCATGTTACCTTCTTTTAAGATCTTTAGGAAAACGGCTAGGTGGACTAGGAAATAAAGCACTGATACGTACGTGGTCTAATTTGTGGCACCAGGATTTAGTGGATCTGTGATGGATGATGTGGATAGATGATCGATGATGGTTCCTCATGCACTAGCACCCGTTACCCTTGTCTGTCAACACATGCACTTTAATTGCTACGGAGAAATTGGTTCAAACGCCGAAGTGAGCGCTGAAGGCTTTGGAGGTTCCAGACGTTAGCATTGCTTTATATAACTCGTGCCCCTTGCGAATTTGTCAATGCATCGAATTCAAATTCCTTGTTGCTATGTTGGTGTATTTTAACAATATATTATCTTACAGAGTCCTTTCACAGTATTTTACCCAGATTTTAGTTACTGTCTATCGTGGATATTTCATTAGTACCGTCAAAGTCAGTTGAATGATTCTAGTATTCTCTTTGAAAAAAGATGAGTGTACACTGTGACGACGTGTGAGGAAAGTCGCTTGGAATAGTTGCCTCCAATCTTAAATTTCATTAGGGGTGAGGCCTATGAAGTTTCGTCTGAATACATGTACTTAATACGCGATGATAATAGGTACCAACAAATAGACTACACATTGTAGAAATACTTTTATAAAAGATTCTCTGAAATGGGGAAAGATGAGATTGAACCTTTAAGAAACATGCGCATACCATGACAATGAAGGTCTGCTTGAATCATTCAGAGTCGATCAAGTTCTATCACCAACTCCGAACAGTAGAAGATGGACGTTACATTTTTATACACTATTTAAGGTGTTTTGTCTTGTTCTTACGACTGTCGCCCCATCATCGTTTTTCGTTTTCGCCGGAACCCCTCACAACTACTTGAGGTAAAAACTCAACATTTAAACATGTTGGAGTCTGTGGCTTACTGAATACAGGATTGTTTAAACTGTTATGACTGAGCGAATAACATTAGGTGTTATCTTGTAGTGAATATCTTACACAGTCTTCAACTATCGGGTCATATTTATCTGATCTTATCTTATCGGAAGTCTCTGGTATTCCGCTAATGCACTGTACTCTTTTGTTTTGGTGAGTACTGTAGCGTCTCAACGGTCAATACCAGTGGTACGTTTCATAAAGTGAGCATCATCATTCACCAACGTTACTGACTGAATGTCGCATCAGTTAAAGCATCATTTTTCACAAGCCGTAGTTAATAGGTTTTAAAACTATGATGTCATGCTGTGTCTATTGTTCTTTGCAGTGCCAGTGGACTAATTTGCAATAACCCAGATTCATACACCATTGAAGCGTATCGATACCATCATAAATCTTTTGAAATCCTGGACTTAAGGTGTATCCACAGCGAGCGAAAATGACCTTTTCTGAATCAGTGATATGTCTGTGAGGCGAACTTCTTGGACAGACATAGTGTAAACGTAAAACAGCCAATAAAAAGCAATTTAATATTATTCATTACGGAATGACCAGGGTCCATCAATTCAAAAAATGTACTCGATGAAATAAGGAATTGCAAGCCCAATTAGTTAGGTCCTGAGGGCAGAGCCAGGAAATCTTATTTCCAATCCGAAAGACATTGTACTCTTTGTTTTCCACAATGGGTGCATGTAGTATTTGAGCATATGCAAGCACTGTCAACGACGATAAACATTGCAGTACTTCAAATTGTACACAGGGTCAGTTCTGTGTCCGTCGGAATTTTTTTTTATTAAGAAATCGCTAAATTCAATAATACAAGCCTGTAAAACGAACCTGTTTGTTTCCGAGTTCACAAGTTTTTGAAAACAATAAAGTGGAACGCTTTGCGGTCCTAATTGACCATACATTTTTATTGTTTCAGTTTGTTTCAATCATATTTCATTATCTAGTTTTTAGATGTGGGAGGAAAAACTGGAATAAATAGGCTGTGAAAGAGCGCTAGTACTTTCAAAGTAAGGAAGATACCTTAGATTATTGATACTTTTAAAATTGTAAAAAGATATTGCATGCCATGAGGGTCTTGAGGGTCTGGCTGGTAGGCAGGGAGGGAGGTAAGCTACCAGGCCGACGGGAAACCGAGGCAGCTGGCGCCCAGGCGACCAATCATGTCTCTCCTAGATGCTTATCTCTGTAATGACTGTTGCTTGCCTTACTATATGACTCCATGGCTGTATTACATACGGTCATACACTCACAACACATCCGCAGAGCTTTAGTTTACCACTTGAATCCACTCATATGGGTCTTTGTTTACTGTAACAATTTACTTCATGAACCGAACTGCTACTGTTGGTGGATTAAGCAGGTAATCCAGATATATGCCGGATACATAGGGACTGTATCTCAGCTCTATTTGACATCTATTTTGAAGAGGGGCATCGCAAAGACCAGTAGTCATGCCCGGCTGGCTACATCAACTAAGTTTTGTGTTGTTTTTACACACCTCAACACTCTACTATCCTTGTAAAGGTATGTTGTGCTTTTGAATAGATCTTTTCAGGTGAATGTATTGCTACACATTGCTTTCACAGTCTGTAGAGACCGCCTTCCACTGGTAACTCACAAAGGCCCCATACCATCTATGTTTTACCCTGTATGAGGAGGGTATGTATGGTTCAGTTACCCCATGATGCAGCAGGTTAATGTTTCTACCCAATGCTGACTTTTTGTACATTCTGTTTGAAGTGTAATGTTGACTTTATACTGAATTAAAGCAATGTACATAGATTGAGGTAAACTGTTTTGTATCAAGAATACCGGTACAACACAGTACT
This sequence comes from Haplosyllis leylae, assembly GCA_038406175.1. NCBI lineage: Eukaryota > Metazoa > Annelida > Polychaeta > Phyllodocida > Syllidae > Haplosyllis > Haplosyllis leylae. The sequence continues at coordinate 14,229 of JBCAUG010084212.1, read as the reverse complement.
ATGCACCTCCAAACAGCAATATAGTGAAAGGAAGAACCTATTCAAAATGTAAAGAAACATGGGAAAGCATTGGGGCAATTCTACGTTAAAGTCTTTTCAAGTAGCCATTTTTGGTTGATAAGGTACAATAGCATGAAAGGGCAATGTGGTTTCAGAGCGTGAAAAGACACATCTTGTTGGCCTGTCAATGTGTTCTCTAGGGGGGCTTTTATATGATTTTATATGCTTTAAACCAGGTGGAAAGTTGTGAATAAATTCAGTTGATTCTTATGTTTGTTTTAGTACTATGTAAAACCTATAGAGGCACGTGCCGACACTCTTGACAGGCATTTAAATGATGACTTCATATGTGTAAATCAAGCATTATGATTTTAATCGGCATCTGGGGGGTATCAAGCTATTCTTTTTGCAACCACATTAGTTTTCATTTCTTTCAGAAATACATTTTATACATTATCTTCATACGGACTAAATGTAGCCTTTACATACAATGTCTTTCTGATGTCTATGTTAACTAATTTTCCCTTGCTTAGTTTTAAGAACAGTGGGTAGCATTTGCAGAAGCATGTCCCTAAATTCTATGACTCAGTTTTAGTGGCTTTAGAACATGAACATGAAATAGTGGGGTACATCTCAAAGTAAGCAGGCCAAAGTTTTTAGGTTCAGTTCATTATTGAGTGTTGGTAGGAGGTTATCACGGTTCTGTAATGAAACCAGCAGGTCCTGATAAGCCTAACCGGATCATATTCTACTTCTTCATATCTTGAAATTCAACATGGCCGCCCCTTTCATCTAGAAAACTTTCCCAACTATCCGACCTCCAGCAAATGTACCTGTTTGTGTACTTAGAATTGGTGCTGAAGTTTTTGTTGTTTCTTAAACCTAGGGGTTTTTGGTCGCCTCTTACATGTACGAAGTATCCGTTATCTTTCTTTTCCATTGAAAGGATTTTTTGTGTAGCATTCACTTTAGTTGACAATTGGAAGATTTTGGGACTTTGTGTGAATGCTAAGGATGGTTGAAAAATAGTCTGGTACCGTTACTTTTGTGTAAGTGTAGCAATATTTTTATGCTCCCAACACCCATGTTGAAAAGTTAGCTTTATGTGTAGCTTTACAGTTCTACAGAGAAATATTATGAAACGTGTATGTAAATGTTATGGTATCATTTAACTGAAGGTATATGCCAGGTTTTGCCAATCTTAACTCAATACTGCAAGCTGTATAAATTGGCAAGGTATAGATCTACACACACCATGTGTGATGTGTTTGGCTCCAAATCAAAATTGCTATCCTGATATTCATTATTTATGGTGTTTCCATAGTTCTCTTGAAGAACAAATACACCTCAAATTAGGTTCTATGGTTCTCTTGCCAACTCATGTTAAAGGTGATGGGACAAAATTTTAACGTCCTTTGTACATTTGCCAAAATAATAAATTTATTATGAGCCAATAGCATGCTCAATGCAAAGTTGTTTTAAAACTTGCTCCAGGATTTGTTACACTAGTAAATTACAGCAGACCCGTTCTAAAAAGAACATTGTCTGAGTTGGTTTTGTTTCTTTCTTAAAGTTTACAGAATGAAATTCAGTAAACAGGCTATTACCCTAAGCAAAAAGAAACAAACATAGGTAAAATATGTCATGCACAGCATACGTAAGTAAAAGTTTGGATCCCCTAGAAATGGTAAAGAAAACATTGAAAAGGTATTCAGTATTCTCACTTTCAATACGAAAATAAGGGATAGTTTCAATTGTTCTGAAAGTCACATTTTACAGCCTTTGCTTAATTAAAAAACAGAAATGTGTTCCTAAATTTGAGTGTGTGCGACCCGTAGTACACACATTGCCAAGCAGGTAATTTGTCTTGGTATTGTTACCTGTCTGTGTGGAGACTGAGGGTCATATTATGGTCCCAGAGAGGTCAGAGACCAAGGGACACGCCGTCTGCCTTTTCATCAAGTCAACTTCTTCCATTATAAGTGGACTATCCTTGGCGGAAGACATTTGTTCCTCCAGCCCTTTTCTTTTACGTGCAAAGCGAGTAAAATTCTCTTTTCGGTGGAATTCTTGGAAAATTAAAGATGCTGTCTTGAGTCGAAAAATCGGAAAAATTCTTTTGAAAAAACAGATACGTACAAAAAGGTATAGTTTCTTGTCAACGGTTAGCAGCTATTACATAGTGTATGTAGCTTTGTGTCATTATATATTTGTATTGTTTAGAAAATAAAGCACACAGATAAAGAGATGTCAGCCACAAGTTTTGTTAAGCAGACAGGTGATTTTCAACTTGGAATGATTTATAATTTTCATATTTCCCTGAAGCAAACCTCCATCTGTACCTATTCTCTGTTGTGATGAACTATCCTTGCTTTGTGCCGCAGGTCAAGAGAAGATTGCCGTATAATTATATGTTTGCTTGTATTTTATAATTAGTACAGACTACAGTCATTACAATAAGAAAGTATTTCGGTGTAATAGAAATATTTGGAATAATTGAAAAGGCTATCACCAACATTTGCAATAATAGGCAACAGAAAAATTTAAATGAAATACTTAGCAAACCATGAAACAAGTGTATGAGATCAGAAGTGGAAAAGAACACATTATTATTTACTTAATTATATCAAAACCACTTGATTTTACATTGACAATAAAATGTCGCGGGAGCTTATCAAAAGAGCACTTTTTTGCTGGTTTGCCTCCTGTCTCAGGTGAAGAGGTCCTCTTCAATGGAGTGCCCCACCTCCATTATCGTCGATTCATTTCTTGCTATACATAACTAGTGAGATGAAAACATTAAATTATCCACTTTTTGTCCCCTTTGGCAGAAACATGCTGGTCTTTTCAAGAATAACGGCAACAAGCTTGTTCCGTGTTGCTGTGAAATTGACAATTACACCTTTATTTGAACATTGCTTTTACGAGTATTCCTTTTTCTTTTTTGAAGATCTTCAACGTCAAACAAAGTACATTGAGACCCATTTGGAGTTTAAAATTGCCAGTTTCTGGAGTAGTACAGTCGAGGAGTTTGTACGGACAGACTCCTTGCCAACCTTGGTTCAGTACAGTTTGTTGTGGAACTGCACAGTTGACCTTGCTTAGGCAACGTTAGTATTGGGTCAGGCTAATTTAGTGTCTGATCAGCCTTTCATCCCACCACGGGTCAACGAAAGGCAGGCTGAGGGTAGGTCAGGCAGGTTCAGGGTCAGTGCCCATCGCCTGCATAACCAACATCAATTTTCAACTTGCACTCGCTTTAAAAGATAGATGACTAGTTCCCTTTAAATACAAACAGATTAGATTGTTCCTGTGATGGTACTGTTTTCTGTAATAACTGCAGCTGTATGAGTACATGTATATGACCTTTTAAATAGCGAGTGAATGTTGAGATGGTAGAAACTAGCTAAAATATTAATAACCTAGAAATAGGCCTGTTTTAAAATGTGACCCCAATTAAATCAAATCGTATGGACTGATATCCAGATGGATCTTTCTTCGGACACCCTGGAACAATAAATCTGAGTTTTTGCCGTGATGCGTCAGAGTGAGGCATATTGCTAGTTGTATTTGGCTCCGGTTTTGAGATAAACTTTCCCTACAGAACAATTCGATTGTCCTCTGGGAAAAACTAAAGTCAATACATCAGCTTTTGAGCAGACGAAAATAAATTTCTACGATAGGAGTCTCAGGGCACAGAACTGAAGTCGACGGCATTCTTTGTGCCTTTTTGTAATAGAAATGTGTAAGATTTGGGATTTTTATGTTGCAAACAGGTAAATAAGCCATGCCATTTTTTCGATTTTTTTTCTTAAAAAAATCATTTGAATCTCACAGTTTTAAATAGGATTACCATAACTTTGAGCGGTTACTTTGTGAAAAACCTAAACTAGCCTGAAATGACATTGAAAAAGTTTAATTGTAATTGACTGGGGCAGAGTCTTCGTACGATTGAATTCCCTGCAAGTTTTACTCTGTGTCTGAGTCAAAAAATGTATCTGAAAAATTGATTTTATTCAAATTGTTAATTCTTCAATATCGACAGTGCTTGATTTCAAACTTTGATTTCCATTCAAACCCTAAAATGTATTAAAAACTATTATATGAAAGAAGTGAGTACGAAAGAATGATACTCGTTTTGCTGGTGGCATGCCACAAAGTTTGTTTTCTCAGAAGGGATAGGGTTACTAGACAAACAACGGAGTAAGTGAGAGACGGGCCGGGTTCCGCATACTGTTCAGTAATTCGTGCCGAAAGCTCGTCTATTTTACGCTTTTCTTTCGAATTCGAAATGTCCGATTTATTGTTCGGTGCTGGAGTAATATTCAAAATACGGAGGTACTAGTAACTAGTTCCACAGCTAAATGCATCAACCTGATGCAGTTTGAGCATCAGAGAAAAGACCAGAACTAATTATTTGTACAAAAATTGGTCTTGACAGCTTAATTTCTCAACAGCTGTCAGAATCTTTCTTTTATGTTTATTTGAAAAACAGCAAAACAAAAAGGCTTGAGATTTTTTGCTGTTATGTACCTGGGTACGTACATAGGCAATCACTTGCAGGCAAGTTGTCTCAAGGAACTGTTGAAAAGGGGAATCAAAATTTTCTGTAACACTTTCCAGCATTACTAGACTGTAATGAAGTTGTCTCCATTAATCTTTGAAGTGTAACCTCATTAAAGTTGGAGATCTTTATAAACAATCTGACAAAACACAGAAGCAGAGAAGATGCCGTAAAGACACTTAACACAGACAGCTCAAAACAGATTTTTCATCGTTGTTCAGTGACATTTACACTAAACACATGGAAGTCTGATTACTTCAGAAACAGAGGAAAGATAGATACCGAAGATTATTGGAGTGTGATATATGGGTCATTCCTTTAGACATATGGTCATGCTAGATGCAGGGCATTTACAATTATGGTACAAGTGTGGAAATCTGTAGGTAAACTCTCACAGCAGGCTGTCATCCCGGGTATGCCATTCCGTCTGTCGCAGTTTTTACCTTCGTAACTCTTTTAATGCCAATCTTGCATTTCTTTACGCAAGTTAAATTTTCTTCATACCGAAATGGCTCATAGCTTTCCCCCTGAAAATGTCCTCCTGAGATTGACAGTAAATCCGACGGTGCGTCAATTTCTTACTGATACTCTACCTGTCTGTGTGCCAAAGATATACCCAGGGTTTCTTCTGCAAGAACCTGTTTTGCAAAATTTTAACTCATTAGCTCATTATTTTGGTCAAATATGTTCAGATCAACTGCAGCCTAATATATATTATAAGATGCAGCAAAGTGTTATTTTTAATACTCAACGGTATAGTAGATTAGTCTCGAGTAAATCAGAAAGAGTTAAGCCTTACGCCGGTGTTTCTACCTCCATGCAAATGTACCCTGCCTACCCTCTACCCCCTTCAAGCCCCAATGATCTTTATGATGATGAGTTGACACAGCCCTACTTTGTTACAGTACAATGTGGAATTTGTTACAAAGCCACCACATCCTTTTCAGGCCAGTGTTGATTGATCACCTCTTTCTGTACCGACTCTATTTAAGGTCTATTAATGTAAAATATATGTACGACTCCAAAATGGGTTGGGAAAGCGCAGGCCAAAGAAATGTAAAAGACGGAGAATAATTTGACAAGGTATTCGATCCCTTCAAGTAGTTATAATTTGTAATTTTATCATAGTCTATATAAATGAAAGAAAAAAGCATTCAAATGTTTCACGTTAAAAATTTGCTACTTTCCCATTTCTCAATTAATTGTCCTACCTTGTTTGCAAATTGTTGCCAAGTGTTGGGAATTATATATCTTTTGCAACAACCTATAAGGACAGACCAAATGTGGCAGATGTAATTTAAATGCTGACATTTCATGCTTATGAATGGAATTTCTCCACATTACAATTTAAAAGAAAAATCAATTCTACTTCAATTACAAGATCGATGTTTCCTGCAGAATTGTGGCTTAATTTGGCCTAATCATCGCCATGGAATCCGTGAATTGACAGGCTTACGAAGAAGTAGAGACACATGGAAAGTTTAATTGACGACAAAATTAGTCCATTTTCTATTAGGGCAAAATATTGAATAGGTTCACTTTCTTAAATTTGGGCAATGGATAAGACAAAAATGACAAGAGGGATGATACGTGGAGAATCTTACGCTATAGTAGACAAATTAAAGCACTCGTTATTTGGGACGGTTCTTTCGGGTTTTGATCAGATACATGATGGAAATGTTCCCAATATGAAGCAGATCGGGTCACCCGAGGGAGAGTGTCTCAAGCATCTTCTGGCGCCGCGAAGACCCTACCACGAGGAATTCAATATTTCCGGGCACTACCAGCAATCTTTGCTTGTTCTGAATTAACCTCAGAGGCAATTGTCTGAACATCATGCCATATTTGAGAGCATTGTCTTGGCTTATTTGATCCCCGGTGACATGTTGCTGGCGTTGTATTAGGTACAGGGAGATGGGAATCAATTTCCCAGCAAATGTTTCCGTGCACTAACTTTCTTACAAGCGTGTGTGATTCAGTGTTTGAAGTTTGGCTTGAAGACTGCAGAAGTGAAATGTGAAATTTAAGTCGTAAACTTTAACTATTAGTAACAGCATAGACTATCTTTAATTCTGCAAAAAGACTCCACATATTCGTGTGGTTTATGTTTTCTTCTACATGTTGATAGTACGTTCCTGGTGGATTCTGTGAGATTTAGAGCATGGAATTAACCCCAACCTTACATGTGCTTACTGCCAGCAGAACTTAGCAGTGGCAGCAGTAACCCTTCACCCTGAAACCTTAACACAAGGTGCAGCTGGATCAAATATCAAATTGATCTTTAAAAGTTTTGACACACTTATATCTTATAATGTACAATTGGGGTTCTCAAGTTTTCTCGTTTTATCAAAAATGACTGTAATTGGTGTTTCGTATATTATATTTAAAATTGTCATATTTCATTACGTCCATCAAACATTTGATAAATATGACCTGACAACTTAATACGATGCAAATTGATCAAATTTCGGAATATCATGTGAACTTTGTAATTACCTTTTTGCCGTTGAGAGAAAATACTTTTAAAAAGAGGAATTACCAGATAAATTAGTTAGTGGACGGAATTAGGTGTTTCCACTTCTAAAAAATAGTAAGATACAAAATGATGGATCATTTCTGGAGTACGTGTTAGTCTGTGGAGAATTTACTTTCTTTTGTCAGTATATTTGCGTAGGATATTGAGGCATAGACAGTGTCTATGCAGAGGAGAATGTTTGCATAAATTCATCAGTCTGTGTATCGGAAAATATTTACTCAGATTCATCAATCATGGGTTAACATCATTACACAGTGATATTAAAAAGGGTAAAAAAGATCTGTCTTCTTTAGGTAAACCCAGAGTGGCCTTAACTGTACAAAATGTCAGACTTTGTGGTTTATCACGTTTTCAAACAATGTACCATCAATCATGAGAATTCCAAGTTTGTTCAATAGGATTAAAGAACATTAGTCGCTTGGCTCCATGTAAGAATACTGTTCAAAGTTAACGAAGAACGTCCATGCAACAATATTACCCCAGAAGCAATGTTGATTTGACTTTGCCATGACATAAGTACATGTAGCTTTTTCTTGGTTCCAATTTCATTTCGAGTGGGCTATTTATTGCCAGTTTGTACCGAAGTTAAACGTTTCCCTTCATTTCTGTACAAGTACCTATTTTAGTCATGTTCATGCACAGAATGCCACAAAATGCTTATATATCTCTTACATTCATCTACAAAGCAAGTCTGTACCCAAACATCCTGAGTAAAGTTTTAGTAACTGGATACAGACCTCTTAGGAATGACCCAGCATTATCCAATGAGAGAAGAGATATATCTACACTACATTACTATCAGTTAGAATCATAGCTAGTTCTATGTACAGATGAGCTTCCATGATAAGTTAATGTTACTCCGCCTGTATACATGTTAATATTTATCATTATGAATCTACACTACAGATTTGCAAGATATGGCATTGAGAAAGAGTACCTGAATGTAATCAATTTACTTGTATTACAGCATGAAACGCTGGAAATAATAGGTGAAAAAAATGGTTATTTATCACCTTTGGGATCAGGAATAATAGAAATGTGTCGCCTTCAGTGCAAATAAACAAGAATGTTCTTTTCAGAATAGTTACTGTTTGATTTAATGCCCCACGTTTTGACATAAACTAACAAGGCTTCAGGACTATTCAACAAAGATCATTAGGCGGTATGTCCCGATCCTTGGGTTGCATTTGTCTGTCGCAACTGAAATCCATGGCAAGCACGTGTCAATACAAGAAGAGCCTTCCATTAACATAAGAAGGCATATCACCAACGCCCTGCCAGATAGGGGTAGGGCTCTAGGGTATGGGCCCACCTTCCTGGCAGGTCTTTCGAGGGGTGGGGAAGGGAGGTTAGAAGGTGGACCCTTTTTTCTGACTAGTGTTTTGTGACTGGTCCTTCCTGTGGGCTTCTAGTATCCTGACCAGTCCTTCCGGGCTGGTCCTTCCTGATAGCTTCCATTCTTTCTGGTCCTTCCCTCTGGAAAGGGCCTCCTTCCTGCCTGTCTCAGAGCATCATGACATACATGACTGAAAACACTACCTTTTCTTGTACTGCATGTGTGGTCAGCAATAAAGAGAAACTGAAATTCAAGGAAAATGACTGGCAAGGCGCAATTGTTTCACCTAAATTCTAATAGTATTAGCGGTTGAAGCAAATAAAATATATAAGCCACTTGGAGGTGAGAACAACATCTTTTTGACAAAACATATGTATATTTCTTGCGATTAAACAAAGAAAGTTCGGAAGTGATGTGAACTTAGATATACCAAACAAAGGAATATCACTTTCGGCCTGTAACCAGAAAACAGCGAAAGCTGTCAAGTAGGAATAGCTGGTTCAAATCAGAACAATTATCAAGAAGTTTCCTAAGAGACTGGCGAAAAATGACTAATGGATTTAGGCTCTCGTATCTGTACATTATCATTACATCTGGGTAGTGAATAAATCGATTGTCATTGTTACGACCTCATTATACCAAAGAAAGATTGTGGATGTATGTTTAGGTAATCGAGATGGCTCTGTACATATTATGTTGAGGATGTGTATGATTCTTTCGTTGAGGACTCTGGTTCGTTCAGTGTTCGTCTTTGTGTTCTTTAGGTATGTCGGCGCCCTACATAAGATTCACAAGTACACAGAATTGTTGGGACTCTTGAAGAACAATTCGCCACGGAAATTGGTTGCGAACGTTTTGCAACTTATTCCGCGTGTTAAGTGTACGTAAACCATTAGTTGGCGGAATGAAAACAGCACAATTCAAAAGAGAATTGTGTAGATTCAATTCTGATGCGCAAATCTGTAAGGAACAAGAGTCAAATTGTGTAGTTTATAATTGATAAGGGACCACGATTCGTGATAGGGCGTTTGCATGTGAGGACTTTCCGTAGACTTTATGGCATCACTTCGCTGTGGCACTCATATGCAGGCTTATAATTTCACGTCAACTTTATAATAGCTATTTGCATGTTATTTTCGTTTAGTGTTTTAAACATAGGTGCTTCTAGATGTTAAAACATGTCATAAAAAGTAAAAGTTAAGTAACGTTCTGTCTAATCGTTGTTTTATGTTCTCAACTTTTATGCACATAACGGAGAAGATTTACACTGATCAAATACGGCTGTAAGTATTTGGTTTGTCGTGTTTAAAATTCCTGTCAGAATGTTTGGCTTTTGGTACTATGTTATATAGATATTGTGTCAACAGTCATCAGTCTTGTTCGGAGGACAGATCATGATAAATGGCCTCTGTACATTTGTCTTTGTAAGGTATGATAAATCGCTAGTGACTGTGGGTAGAAATTTTAATTAAGTATCATTATGTGAGTTGCAGAGACAGGGTTATCTATCGTTTCATGGTAAAAATTGAAGAGTAAATAAAAGGAAAAACGAACAAACCGCAACAGTTGCACCACGTCCACGATGCCAGTAAAACGTTTGAAACCTTTCATTTTCTCAACGGTCCTTTCTGTTATGATAGTCTATTTGGTAAAAATCCAGCCTCAAAGACTAGTTTTATGTAATAGACATTCAATAGTCATTTTTTATACTGTGATCTACTGCCAATTACAAATTGAAAGGCAAATGCACGTTTGGCACTGTGCGACGTTTTGCAAGGCCTCGCTATCGCTTTGACTATTGCCTTTGCCCAAGGTTGACATTTCCTATTACCGGTAGTATCTTAATTCTGTAGCTCTGTCTCTTTGACGAATACTGTTAAAGTACGAGTACTTGTGTTGTGACTTCACTTGATTACAAAGTCCTCAGAATAATAACCTCCGTTTGCGAAGCTATTAACCTCTCGGAAACTTAATATTTTTGATAACAGCGTTCCGTGAGTTTCCTTTGCTGTGCATTGTCAGAACAGACGAATCTGTCAGAAACTGTGCCAGTCCGACTTAACTTATCAAAAACTACTCGTGACTTTTTGTTCTCTCTTTCGTTACGTTTAGTCGTAAAAAATACGAGTGTACAATGAGAAAAGATACCAGTAGGGATTCACACCATTAAAAGCTTTAATCAGGTCATTGCTGTGGGATATTCTCAAATTTTCATAATAATTGTGAAGTATCAATTGTCTCGCTGCTGAAACGCTGTTTTCACGGGCTTATTACAGAAGTTTCTTTTCATAACTGAAATTATTTAACGTTGTTTCAATCAGATAATCAACACTCGATAATGTGATAATTTTAATCAAGTTATTTCAAAGTAAATTAATTGAAATTGATGACATTTTACATATCTAACTTCGTGACATGTTTCTTCATCGTTGCATTCAGACACCTGCAGACACAAGGTGTGATTCCCGATATAAATCTTCGTTAGTTTAGGACGTTTTTACTCAAACAAGCTACAAAAAAGTCTGTGTCGACCAGTGCATCCGATTCAGGAATTAAAAGGTTCCTCTGCCGTATTCTTTCCAAGCAACACTCTTTGTACAGTTGAAAAATGATTGAATGTTTTGGAGTGTGGTGTCCATTCTGGGATAGTTTTTATTTAAATTTGTTCATATCAGAGTAAATCGAAAGAAGTATTTTCGCCAAAGCGTGCCCTTTGTCTGGTCCGCTTAGCAACGTCTTATTCGTAATTTTCAAGTTTGAGACTGGGAAATGCTGTTTCACTCCTGCTCAGTGTCTGAGATTGTTGGTCACATCTATCTTGACAATGAGAAAAAACAACAGAAGAAAAGCCGACATGGAAATCCTCACCAATTTCTCAGCACATTTCAGTGTTGCCAGAAGTTCTTGGGTGTGAAGTAAAAAACGTTGATAGATGGATGTACAAGAAACACTGGGGTTCTTTGTGCGAAGATGCTCATGTATCACACTAGCTTCTGATCCATCACGTTTATATGATAATTTTGATAATTTCTATCACCGTCTACGGCGTCATCACTTCGAGTGGGTGTAGGCGTGTTCTTTGTGCTGTCATATTTGTACTCACTTCACACATAAGTGAATGATACGACGTGCAGACTGTAATGGCGGTTCCATGCCCCTTGAACGTAACCTCAGTTCCACGTATCTGACTGCACAAGGTGCAGGGAGGATCAAATATCAAATTGATCCTTAACAGTTCTGACATACTTATTATATAAATTAGATCTGTAATTCTTCATGTTTGTTTTATCTTCATGTAGTGGATTATGGTTGACTTTCAGATGTCAGTCTTCAATAAAGTTACAGTACATCATAATTACTCTAATGTAATTCAGTGCTTGTAACAAAATTGGAAAATTTATTCTAATCAAACACATGTGTCGATGCCATGAACGTTTGTGAATTCCGATGGCCAAAACGGTAATGAATAATAATGATGTACAAAGTAATTTTTTCGTGGACGTTTTGCAGTGCGGAATAGAGTCTTTAAGTTGTACGACTAGATTAGCAATTTACTTTGTTCGAAAAGGAGCCGGGAGTTTTATATTTCCTAATTTTAGCAAACCACCCACGTTCCATTTTCATGTTTGTTTTTTCAAAATTTAGAAGTCAATTTTTAAACGGCTTCAAGCGGAATACCCCAGTTGGTAACTTGGGGTCACCCTTATCATTAGCATTTTCTTCAGTTGTTTAACCCATTATTATCCAAAACCTGTCATTCTGCGCTAACATCTAGAAACGACCGGTTGACTGTGAATTATTGCAGATTTGATTTGATATTTCTTAATCTTAAATGTATTGCTATAATTAAAAAGATCTAAAATCTCACTGTACTTTTTTGTTTGTGAACTCAAGATAGATGCAATATCAGATATAAAGGGTTAACGTATGGGAGAAAATAACATTGCCTGGAGCGCCACTATTGTTTCCACTCGCACACTGTAATTCCTTTTATGGGCCTGTAAGAAACCAGAGATCAGATCGCAAGATTCATTTCTAGTCGGAAAAGCATTATCAGTGACTTAGACGTCTCAAGTTTCGCAGGCACACAAAAGACACTATGAACATGAGGGATTCGGGTCTTTCTGATAAACCAATTCTTTACTATGGTCATCCATTTATTAGGCTCAATTTTACAGCGATTTTACACTGCTTGTTCCGACCTTTTTCTATCTAAATGATGTATATTTTGACTGGTTTCATTGCGAAGTACAAAAGCTTCAGTGATAAAGGATCAATACAGAGTTATGTTATCTCATGCCGATCACTGCTCGGGGAAAGGTTAAATATTTCTTGTTACGGGCTGAGTGAAAACTAAAATACTCTGAAAAATACATTAAAAGAGAACACCCAGTGTTGAACACTGGTCATGGAAGTTTGGTCCTCAACAAACAATTATAGCATTGATTAGGTCCAATGCCATTTTCCAGTCACAGGACTAAATGGGTTGATTCAATGTGAAAAACACAATGTCTTAAACGGCGGAATATTAGCTGTTTTACACCAATTATAACCTCTGAAGAGATATTGTCGTCAGAAACTATGGTATCTATAAAGAAAACTCTGCTGTCGCCCACAAATTTCAGAATGCAACGTTCCATTTGTTGACTAACCCCTGTTGTTACCTCTCCCTATTTGGGTTTGAAATCAAATATGTTGCCCTTAATGATTTATGCGCTAATTTGATACTCCACAAGGATTCCCTTGAACGAACTCAGGCACGAACATGTTTTCAGGAAACAAAAGTCAAACAATAGTTTCTTTACTTCGTATTTTCCCGACATTTGAAGCAAATAATCTACATTATGAAATCGGGGAATAGTTAAGAGACATTTTTACAGAAGGAAACATACGCGTTGAAAATTATACTTCATATGTCTGTTTGGTTTTCGTGTCTGTTTGTAGAGGGACTTATTTTCTCATCAGTACTGACGGTAGTTAAGCGTTCATCAGTCTATCAGTACCCCACCTGTGCTCTGTAAATCCATCAAATGATAGCAAAAATCATCCTCTTCTGGACAAAATGATCAGTCAAAGTATTTTATCTAATGGTGTTCCATATATGCCCAAGTCGACCAGTATTTAGTACCCAGACCAAATTGGCGATTTAGGTTTCTGTTTCACTAGTTTTAAATTTGATGATATTCAGCTCAGATAGATGTGCCACGATGGTGATAGTCAGAAGTACAGGAGCAATCAAGGTTTCCCGTTTTATATTTAACAAGGCAGCTCCTCCCATTAACATAACGATACAATACCGGGGTCAGGGATGTCCCTACCTACCTTAATCAGGGTTGGGGTCCTCTACCTTCCTTTGCCAAGGGGGTGGGGACTTCCTGCCCGTAAGAGGACCTGAATAAGAGGCATACATGCAAAGGTGAAGGCAGCAGATAACATACTAACTTACTAAGAAGTTTCAGTGAAGGCCTTATAATACCTGGCAAGGTACAAGTTTGATATTTTGCAAAGGCATAAGTATTGTAACTTCACATAAAACTAAAAGTAATGCTTTGAGGCATGGTTAGGCGGTGCAACGTTACATTGAGAAAAATGCAAAAACTTTAGAACTTTAATTGATATTTTATGTGCTGAGAAACGAAAGTTATCAGTGTGGAAATATGTGTTACAAGAAAGTCCTCCTGCGTTAACGCAAGAGGCATACCGCCCGCTGCATAGCCGACCTATCCCCAGGGATTCATGTCCCCAAAAAAAGAACTTCAAAAAAAAAATTTAAAAAAAAAAAAAATTTTCAAA
>JBCAUG010084103.1:0-22373 GCA_038406175.1 Haplosyllis leylae | reverse complement strand
TTTTTTTACTCAGTCCTGGAGGGGGGTACTCGGTCCCAGGGGAGTACTCAGTCTGAGTATCCCCCCTTCCAAAAATTTTTTTGAAATTTTGAAATTTTTTTTTTGAAAATTGTTTGAAATTTTGAAATTTTTTTTTTTGAAATTTTTTTGGGAACATGATTCCCCAGGGATAGGTCGGCTGCGCAGCGGGCGGTATGCCTCTTGCGTTCACGCCGGAGGACTTTCTTGTATTATAAATTAACAACAATGCTTATTTCTCAATGAAATCAATCAACTTGAACATCGTAGGAATCATAATGCAAACCTATGAATTTTAATAAATTTGGATTTGGCTGTAGGGTGAATATATGTAATCGACAAATCAGAGTGCATTTAGAGCACAAAATTATATCATATTTCTTGGATTATTAACTCACACAGGTTTTCCCATAATACACAAAATTGTCAACATTGACGTTATTGACTAGCTTCTGATGGAAATAAATTGGCTACAGGTACTAGTTCTGTACAAATTTTGTGGGCAATATTAACTTTGTCATGGTAATTTGAATAAATATTTGACATGACTGACTAATATATCTATGTTATTGCTGGCTCGTTAGAGTCAGCTTAGTGATAAATTAGGGGGAATTGTAACATCCTGTCCCAAAAGAGAGATGAGCCTTTAGCAGTTTCATGATAATTAAGCATATTTTAAGTTGCATTCATTGATAGCAATTTGTTTGCAAGAAAATATTGTCATGACGTCATTTACGTGCCAGCAATTACATCAACGACGCAACGTCATTTTTTAAAATTTAAGCAACACAAAAATGCTAACATTACCAACTTTGTGTTGCTTAGAAAAACTCGTTCGAATAGCAATGAAAACTTCACCTTCCCGTTGAAATTCTTCCGCCACCTTTTCGAAACTCCACCACATGGTTGTCCAAATTATACCCATGACTACAAATTTCACAAACTGTTTGAAACCTAATCTGACTGCATCAAACTCTTTTTTCACTAATAAGTTGTACCTTTAAAATCCGTAAAGTAAAATCCTGCGCGTCTGTCCACAAAAAGGATGCGCCGCAAAGCCGATACTTTACTTTCCGCTGTAATTCAATTGATAATTAACCTATCCATTTCATTTTATTTATATCACTGTTTGACTGGTCAAGAGTCTAGCGGAAGCTTTTTAAAGTCTTTCCTGCTCCGCGAAAAGATCGCAAATTAAAGACCAAGCAGGATATTTTTGTTGGTGTGAAACAGAAATTCACTGAAAACAACAAAAACTTTAGTCTGGGATATAACTTTTCACAATTGTTTCTTTTTTTAAAAGCTGGGGATTTCAGCAAAGATAAGTAATCAGGAAAATAATTACATTCTTGTGTTACCTTCATTTTGACATCACAATAAGAAGACACCTAACGAGTCTGCCGGCAAGGATTCAATAATAGTCCCTTTAGGACTCTTCGGGGACTGTAAAACTTTATGTTATTGTGGGATAAATCTCGTAATTGGACCAGAGTTAATGGGTATGCACCTTTAAAATTCATGTTAGATTAGAGAAAAAATTACAGTTGTATCCAAGCAATTAAACCTGTTAATTTCTTTCTAAAACCTAAAACCCTTGAAAATGCAGTGAAACCAGTGCTGAACGCCTGTGTCTTCATTACAGATTATTTTGTAGATTATTTTGTGAATGTCACAACGCTAAATCTTGGTTGAGACAAAAATCAAGAATACCATGAGGCAAGATGTGATTGAACATTTATTCTAGTTTTTCGCGATAGGTGATTTGGCAGATTCTGCCAGATCTGGCAGACATAAATTTAAAATTTTCAGTTTATTACAGTTATAAAAGTGACAACTGAAGAGCTGTACAGTTAACTGACCTCTGCTAAAATTGATACAAATTACTAAATTGCTGGAATCTACGAACACAAAGAGTTAAAACTAAGATTTGGATCTGCCAGATGTGGCAGATTCTGCCAAATAGCTTATTGTGAAAAAACTCAATTGTTACTGCCCATGTTAAGGTGAAATTTTACCGCTTGTACTTCGGAGACAGCTTACCCTATACGTGAATTCTTCACTGTTATGTTAAAGAAAGCAACAAAGGGAAGTGATTTTAGCTCTCGAACGAAAAATTCGAGAGATTAGTTGATCTTCTTGATGACATAGTGACCGTTTCTGTACACAAATTCAGCGTCATGATGTCACGTCATAAATCTGGTGTCGTAACGTCATTCGAGAGCTTTGAAATCGTTGCTATGCAGGGTTACGTTATTAAATAATAGCTAGTAAGTTTACAGATCGTATTCAGTGCAAATAACAAATACAAAAAAAAGAACTCGTCAAATAACTAATGCGTAGTCTGGAGTTCGAGAACTCCTTGAAATTTCACTCAGACTAATTTTTACAGAGTAAATCATTGGGTAGTTCATGCCAATCAGCAATGGAACAAAGGTAAAACGATTTGCTATATGATTCCATTACTAAACCCACGCAGTCACAGATACGGTTCTTTTCGTCTTCATAGTGGTAACCATCTACCATCACAGGCGCCTCATATCGCAACACGCGAGAGAGCAGCATTCTCAACATCAGCATGAACATTCTCACGTGTCAGGAAATATATTGCACTAAAAAAGGAAGCGTAAGGATCAAATGATCACACGTTCACATTGATTCAATACAATTACAAATGTAGAAAAGCAAGTGTCAATGGCACTCAATATCCTTGAATGGTGCTGGCAAAATCAAATCATCAGGTAAAACTGTTCCCACTCTTGGGAACAATTCGGGTTTCTCGTTCTCAACCTCATTCTGGCAACATTGTGGTAAAAGTTTAGGCTCGTGTTTTTATTAGATAGAAAATCAGGTTTAAAATAGGATATCTGAAGAATGAATTCCATGGATGTAAAAATATACCAACTCCATGTAGAATTATTTAAGTCTTGTTAGCAAAAAATGAATTTAAAATATAAATTTTAACCTTAACTTTTAAGTTCTGTTAATTATTTAACACAACGTTGGCAGATCTGCCAGAATAGGATTGAAAACGAAAACCTCTATTCTATTATCCCATGATGGCCCCTTTTGCTTCTTTTTATCACGTAAACATACGGGTGACTTCCTCATCTTGAGGGAAATCGTGGCTTGGCTACTGCACAGGAAATGGTTGACATGGAAGAGAGGTAAACAGGGAATTCAACTATCCATTGTTGTTCATTGCTCATGCTATGTGTGGAGGACTGCCATTTAGATTGCAGTGGTAGTTGCAATCACAATTTAGATTTCCTTCATTTTTCCCTCCGCTGAATGAACAAAATACAGTCCTCTGGGTACATGGACTTTCCAGTGACCTACCCAATTCTGTTAATTGAGGATTGGCATTTTAATTAGTCTGGCAGGTTCCCCCCAGGGCCTCATTATTAGACAACTGCTTCAGATGAGTCTGGAGAGTTAAGCAGTTGTTCGTTGTGTGTGTAACTTAATTCATTAATGTAATTTTACTGAAGCAATTATGTATTTTTAGCTTTTGGCTATTGAACGATTTCACTTTAGCGCAGCCGTTAGCTGGAACTGTGTTCCAAGTGCAAAATGAGTATAACATTTTTAAAAATGACGTCAGGAACATAGTTCAAATGGTGTCTTATGACGTTGTTAAATGACGTCCAAAATGATGTCACAGCATTCATTCTGTGTAAACAAATTCCAACCAATTACTGCAGGTTAAAGTGGGCCTGCCTAATTATCATAAAACTACCAAAGGCTTGGGACAGGATGTTACACAACCCTCAAAGTAACCACTAAGGTGACTCCAACGAGCCACCAATGAGAACAAAACCGGAAATCCATATCAAGTTTAAATATTGCCTCGTATCGTCTTTATTTAGACATGCTTAATTAAAACAAAAAAAGATATAAAATTATGTACTGTGCTTCTAATTTACTTTGAAAATATTTAGTGCTACATAGCGGAATTTTAATATGGTCAAAAGTAGGTTCACTAGCTTTTATATATTGTCTAGTTTTTGGACTAAAACAATAATGTGAGTAACACCCACCACGTCAGGGATACGTATTGGAAAATTTCTGCTTCTATTTACTGTGAAATAATTGTTTCAATGGATGCTGAAATTTTGCGGAAAAAGTCACATTGCAGCTGTTTTTACAGGCCAATCCTCTTACAAGTACATAAATTAATAGAAAGAGAAAGTGTGTCTGTCGTGCATTGAACTTGAAACTTTACAAGTTCCAAGTGTTGCTTGACCTTTTTACTATTTTACGTCTTCAAAGCGCGTAACCCCGTGTAAGAACCTAGTCTGTAACAGTGACACAGTTTAGAGAACCAACTCATCTCCTGTGATGTAAAATGTCATAAAACTTGTTGACATAATACCATCTCCTCTCAAAAGTTCAATAAGGCTTCTTCACGGAACGAATCAGAAAATCAAAATCCAAAACTAGGGCAATCAATCACTGTATCGCAAAAGAGTCTGGTTGAGTGCATTAAAAGCCAGCAATGCTATTAATTGACCAGGAGGTGCAGTCATCTGCTTTTGTGCAACTTTACTGCGTAGATTTACCCTTTATGAACAGTGGAATTTCATAAGACACAGAACAATAACAATGACCAATAAAAAGAAACTGAAACTGAAAAGGACATGCAAAGATGCAGGCATGTAGCTTAAACATCATAAACCCTTCTGTAAGTCCAAACAATTAATATACATTACTGTTTGAAACATCCTAAAAATTCATGACAAGCAAGACATCTGTTCAATCAAAAGGCAAATAGAAGAATCTATTTGAAATCCGTCACAGACTGCTGAATATTAACGATTTTTATTAGTTTCCAAGCGAGTAATATTTAGCTAACCTGTTTTATCAGCTTTTTGTGAGAAATTGAAATATTGTGACTGGAACAACCAAATCCGGATAATATATTCAAATACTACAACAATTACTACAACAAAGGTGATACAATTTCAACAAAACGTGTTAGTACTTACTCATTCTCTATTCAATGGTCTGAAAAGTTTGAAATTTCATACTTTTTTTTTGGAAAACTGGAATCTACGTACTTTTTATGTTGGCCTGGCGCGCTGACTGGGTACTGATGTTTAGCTCCTGTAACACATTTGTCCAGATAATTCCCATCTTCACATCAAAGGATATTACAGATGAATAAAATCACGGAATTGATAATCATCTATTAATAACTGAACATAATCCTTGATCCCAAGATTACACTGACTAGAAATATCCAAAAATCTTCATCCAACTTCACCTCCAGAGTCCTCACCACTCAATACAAACTGAAATTATCTGAATTAATCTCCTACTGAACATTAATCCATAATCCATGCATAACGTATTCCAATACAATTCCAAATGAACAACACTATCAAAAATCATCAGTATTTATTTAATCTTCAACATAATCCACTATTCAATGAATACATGTTTCATTCTTCCCCACGTTTTACTGCTGATGATTAAAAAGTCTGTTCTTCTCTTCTTGGGAAAAAATATTGCTTAACTCTTCATTTTCCTGCTGCAGTTAAGCGGTACATGTTATCGCAGCACACTAATTCTCAGTGATGAGAAAAAAGCGCCGGATAAAAAATAACTACAAAAACAAAGAACACTTGAAAAATTAAACAAACTGATCCGCTTAAAAATAGTTCAGACACGTTACAATAGACGTTTCTCGTTCGTTTGTTCAAAGTAGAATTACGGGAATTGTTTGGCTCTGAAAATCACGCTGATCCTGCCTCTGCCAGGGTGGAATTATCGACAATAAAGCTGTCGTGTAGAAGGGAGCGACTCGGCTCAGAATGAGGTTGTCGTCAGCGTCAAGTTGTGATGCTGTGTGTTTTTGTTGTAACTCTTGACAAAGGAGGAGGAAAAAGACGTAGAGTGAGAGATATAAATCGAATTATCAGAAAAAAGGTCAGTCTGATTGTAACTTAAGGTAAGGTCACACCATGTAAAGGTGCGAAAATGCAAAGCTTATTAAAATTAGGAAATTGATAGCCATAACGCTATTGTAATATGAATTCTGTGAAGATCCCATGCAGTGTGGTTCACATCAAGCTACTTCGCATTCTGGTGTATTTGTTCACTTTTTATTATGTAGAAAAGAGATTTACTTGCATAAAAATCACCAAAAATTTAAAGAAAACAAAATTTTGCCTTTTTTCCGCCTTTCTTAGTGTAATGTCCTACGTGTGAAAACTACACCAAGCAAGGACAAATTCCGTATTTTGACTGACAAAATTACATTCCCTTAGGAAATGATAGAGATTTTGAATAGCTTTTCATATCGGCTTTCGGTGAGTGTAACCTGTCCTTAACTCACATTATGGAATTAGTAACTGAAGAGATGACGACTCAATTATTATTCCAGGAGGACACAGTAAAGGAAATCTATTTCTGGAGGGATTAATCGATAAGTCTCGTAAGGGACTAGTTACCTTAATCCCATTGATATTAGGACCAGAATTATACCTGCCCTTCACACAGGTAATCCGCTTTATAATCTTGAGGTAGGTAATGCCATGAGGTATCTAAATTAGTCAAGCGCTTTGATTTATTTGAAAGTGGTTTCGATCTGAATGAAATTTGCATGAGAATAAAGGTGGAAATGTGTTAATGGAATTTTCTGAGTTCCAAAAACAAAAACAAAATTGCAGAATTTGCACATATAAAGAAATACGCATTTCACTTTTGAAGATTTTGTTTTCACGAAAAGTGATCTTTTCTAAATAAAATGTAATAAAATCATAACAATTAAAATAATTTTACATAGGTCTATGTTAGTGAAAACCATGTACAAATATTTTTATTTTATTTCATAGATTTGAAAACGAAACTGAGTTGGTTTTGGATTTCAGATGACAGTATGCTTGTCTTTTTAACAGAGATCTGTTGGGTTAATCGCTGGTGCAGTACCAGCCTAACGCTTTGGCTTTAATGATATAGCCACGTGACCACAAATCATACCTAGTTTCGTTATTGAGGACTGAGGTATGTGCGTTGTGACAGAGCATAATTATTTTACCAACCCTTTCACCTTTACTAGCCTCCACCCCGTCTTTTCTAAGTAATGTTCTGTTATTAGTGGGAACATAATGAAACTCCTAACTCAAGCAAGTACAAGGTAGGCTGTGAGTTGTTCAGCCTATTTCATGTTCTTCGAAGCTGGCAGGAGATTAGGCTGAAGAAAAAGGAAGATTTATGTTTGTGATAACACTGCCTCTTAATAGGCTTCGTAGTAGGTGTCGGATAATGACCCCTTCACATTAAGTAGGAATATAAACTATTTTTCTTCTTGAGCTTGTTCACATAAAACAAAAGCGGAAGTAGAATCGCTAGCAACCGGGATATTTTTTCGGAATATTTTTTTAAAAAGCTTTGTTCACATATTAATTGTGGTTGTGGAACAATAAAAAATTGCCCATTGTAACAACCATGAAATCATTATTAGATCAAATGATTTTTCAATAACCACTTCCTGCCCATTTAACGAGAGATTTAACTGTGAGATCACTGAGTAAAGCATACTATATGTGCTACCACATTACAGAACCCACTGTACGAAGATCTATCATGAAACGTGGTCATAGCGTCGGAGACATCTGGTTTCAAAATAAGACTGGAACAACTGTAAAAACGAAAGTGCACCGTAAGTAACCTTCACCGCTGATCCAAGGCAATCCGACATGTTCTATTACAGATAAAAGCCGCCAAGTTAACACGATCGTACAATAGAAACCTACACACAAATCCGTTATCTCATCAGCTATCTACTTTTTGTTCCCTGATTGAAACGACGTGACAAAGGTAATGCTGGGTTGTAGTGCTGAACTAGTTTTTTTTCAGTACTTTATTGGATCCAGATTTAAATAACTCAGATTTGGTACATGATTTTTACTGGTTGATTTCACTTCTCAGACCTGTTGAGGTCTTTCTGTCATTGGTGTTATACACTTCACTACCAAATTCAACGAGCTGAAACTATGATCAAATTGCGAAACCTCATTTAATTCCAGTATGAAGGTACAAACATGTGAAAATTAAAAGTTTCAGAACTCTGGCCTGTATTTTGTCCGGTCACTTTTAGACTACATTTTCTCACACAGTAAAGCAGGCGTGGCACCTGGAGATGAATCCAATGATCATTGTACACAAGTACAGGAGAACGTATGGAATTGCGCAGGTGACGAAGCATCCACCTCAGTATTAGATCATCAACACGGTAGGGAACATGAAACCAGCACAGACACCTTCAGTGGCCTTCCTTTCTCAGACCTATTTTAACAGGACCAGGGCGTGGGGTGGCACCCATCCATCTGGATTCGGTACTGCCCACCCTAACCGTCATCCCAAGTAAACAACAAAACTTACATTCTTGTGTTGTCCACAGATTTAACAATATTTATGTTCCAAGATACACCATTCTTTGTTATTGGAAGCTGTTTGTTTAATTTAAATCATAATATTTATGGATTGAACAATGTCAAAAGCAGCTTCAGGTTCCTCACACTGTGTATCAATCACGCAACGAATCACTTATATTGAAGGCTAATCGACGTTTTACCTGACCTGGCTTAATGAGTTCCGCAGGTCACGTTTAAAAGACAGTAGGTTATAAATAGAGTGACAGGTGCTCTTAAATCAGGATTAGAGATCAGTCATGGTCATTACGGACATTAAGACTTACGGATTGAAGCTTGTTCATTACGGTTCGTGAAAATAATGGACAGTCAGGTGATCATTACCTGGACCGAATGTGCAGGACTTGACCCAATTGGTGGCACGTGCAAAATGATATCATAATAGCATTCTGTGTAAACAAATTCTAACCAATGAATGCAGGTTAAAGTAGGTCTAATTTTCATAAAACTCATCTCCACCGAGATGTTAAAGGCTGGGACAGGATGTTAAGGGCCCTCCGACTCAACCATTAAGGTGACTCTAATGAGCCACCAATTATTTGCGTGATGTCCTGGATATTAACCCTGGAGAGAACAGGAATCAATGCAGTAGCTGAAATTAAATTTGCTTGAAACAACAAAAAGACAGTTTACATCACAAAGGATTTCATCTTGATTTGCTCCTGGTGAGTAGGATAAACACACTGAGTAAGTTTCCATTTATTGCCAATGAAGTGGCACTTTACAAGGCTATTTATCTGTCTTAAACCATCAACTATCATCAGTGTACATATGGACCAATAAGGTGGAACAGAAAAGTGTCCTTTATTTGCAAGTGTCCATACATCCTAAATAAATTGGCACAAATGTGATTTAATGAAATGAGCTAAAATGATTTATTCAAGTTGACCTACCGACCAACCAAAAGAAAATTCAATTGACTTCAGAAAGTTTATCTACCCAACAGACTCAAAAAGTGAATGAGCCTTACAATACTCTTTAAGTGCTGCAGCTCATTAAGCAACAAAGTCATATAATTATCAATGAGAAAATAAAGCCATGTATCCAAGATGATTACATTGCTAGCAATACATACACATTTTGCAATTTGTTATTCGAGATATTCACGTCATTTTCTGGTTGAGCTTTAATTGTGTTTCTTTTCTCTTTGGGTCAGGAAGCTTTGCTTCAAATGGAAAAAAAAATACCAGAAATACGTTAAATCAATAAAAAGTGTTTATCACTAAAGTAGATCTACTCTCTGATTTTATTTAGGATAGAAACCAGTTCAGATATGATGTCTTACTCTGCTGAATTTTATCCTTTCAGTTTCTGGAGAATATTCAGCTAAGTATATTAAGCCAAGTAGCACTGAACATTTGCACAGAAAATTTGAAATGTAGTGTACATTGCACATATTTTAATCCTTCTTTTAAGTAAAAATATGAGTAAATAAAGAAGATCATCAGCAACGATCGTTAATTCAGACGCCCTATCAATTACATTGGCACTTTCAAATCTATTCACAAAAACACAAAAATATGTGGGACAACAAAGTTCATTTGTTAATTGTCAAGACGCATTTTGCTAAATTGCCTATAATGACTACGGAATTATGAAATTGATGTAGAGATCTCGTTTCGTTACAGATGACAAAAATCCTGCATCACACGTACCTTCACTGGTGAGATTCTCGTGCATTCCCTGCTGACTGAGGTTGTGTAAGACGTTTGTCCACATAATCCCCATGGTTACAGCTGTATCACACAATACACAATAATACACTACTTATCTCCGCTGATTCTCATACAACACTGCATTTAAATAAGATTCATTCCAAGTTATGTCCTTAAATGGAAATGCTATTTTAAATCCTTTATTTTAACTTTATTTTTCAAAATTCCTCTTCCGTTAGCCAAACACAGACGTGTTTCTTTGTATTTGCAGTTGAACGAAACGTCCCCCATCGCATTGCATCCAAATTACGACTCGACTTTTTATACTTGAAACGGAAGTGGGTCAAACTATTCAATTTAATTTGCATCTATGAATAGTATTGTATCGACACTGTACTCAAGCGGGACGAGGTTAAACCCGGCGGGTGAATGCGTCTTATTGTGGAAGGAAAGTCCTTGCCAACTGATCCTCATCATAATGATCCAATTACATTTTTCCGCTATTCTTCATGGTCTATTCAATGTGACGTTCTGAATAGATGTACTCGAAAATACACTACTGGAAATCGTCCAAGTGTGACGACTGTCATTGTTATCGTTCAATTAAATCAAAAATAATGAGTGGAGGAACTTCATTGGACTTTAAAATCAATTTTATCCCAGTTAGAAAAAAATATCTTGACTCGTTTAAAAATAGTGATAATTATTTTAATTGATAGACAAATGAAGAAAAAAAATTGGATATAACGTACTTTTTCACAACTAACTTCATGCGCTTCACGCCTCAATGACGCATCGATGTTTAACACTAAAGCATCATTCACACTAAGCGATCGTGATTACGAAAGCGACATAGTTAACAAATCGCAAGTCCAGTTTTCACAATCTTTCTGCAATACAAGAATACCAACATTGCCTACTTTGTTTTATCTCTGCCATTAAAAACTAGCTAGTCCAATGTGGCATTTATGCTGAAAATGTAATCCCCATGTGCCCTTTGATTTCTAATTTCACATTTACTAACATCAGTTAATGTAAATAAAGAAGAAAACTGCAAATATATGTATGGCCACACAAAGTTTGCAATAATGGCAACATTGTCAACTTTGTGTGTTTGTGAAAATCTCGACTGACTGATGACAAACATTAAAGAAAAGTTTTCGTTTTGCTTTCGTAATCTCTCAGTGGGATCGAACCCTTAAGGCCCGTTCAGACCGAGCGTCAGCGGCAGCATCAGTGTCAAGAGAAGGGTTACATTGGTCCATACTTGTCTCATACACACTAAGCGTCAGCAGCAGCCGCAGCGGCAGCGTCATCACTAGCGTCAAAAAATCAAATGGGTTCCTGACCAATTTTAAAGTGGCATCGCTAGCGATGACGCTGACGCTTGGTGTGAACGGGCCCTTAGTGAGGATGCCAAATAACCTCCAATTGGTTGACAAAATTATCGTTTCCTTGTGTAAATGCTAATGGGACGTGATAAAATTTCAAACGAGTAGTCTACCCACTGATATCATTGTGATATCACTAATAGTAAAAAAGAAATGTTTCACTTCCACTTTTACAATTGTTCAGTGTGAGCCTAACCTGTGAATACCAGCTTCCAACATCTTAACTTCAACCTGTGTATTTAAAGCAGTTTCGTAATACACACGTGATGAAACTTTCTTTAAATTGTAACTTGGTACCAATTAAAAACAATGCGATCATAAATGAATAAAGCAAATTCAATTATCAACAATACAGTACCATTTGTAGTAATCTTGCATTAAGAAGTATCTAAAAATAAATTAATTAACTTCGTAAACTTTAAATAACTATTTAAGTCAAATTTTTACTCAAAGTCAAACTTTACCTTTTTGTCGTTTTCAGATAGAATCTAAAGTAGACTTAATCCGCAAAATTATCAATAAATTTATGATCAAAAATCACTGCAGGACATTCTCCTTCGATAAAGGAAGATTTTTTCTAACTTACCAAAACTTTCAATGCTCTATATTGGCTAAATTTGAAAAAAAAAAATCACACTTTCTCCAACGCACAAATGGCACATCAACAGCAGTGCACATAGAGAATACATAGCAAGCGCTTGTTAATTTATGCAAATAAATTCTAATCATTCCCCAGGAAAAGTCATCAGCAACGGAACAAGACAGGAAACAACAGGGTAACATATCAGGACCTATGAAAAACTAAACACGCATTTCTCTTTTTACTGCTACCCATTTTCATACTCGCCAGTCACCTACCTTGTGCAAGAAAGCTAATGTAGAACGTTTTGATAGCATGTACTTTTCTCAAACCCAACTTTCATCTTAGTGACCTTAGTCCTTTCGTTAGGCACAACACTGAAATGTTCCTCATCAGTCGTTGCTTCCATAAAAAACATAAAGGATTGGACAACGTAACTGAAGACTGAATTTCAGTCAATAACGGGACTTTTTCCTGTGTCACCAATAATTCTCCTAGGAGTTACAGATTTCAACTCGGAAAGTCTAAATGTTTCATCCCGAAGATGTTATTCCCACAAATAATCTCTAGACTTATGCAGCACTCGATGTTATACAACTAGTTTTTGGGTAAAAACACACGCAAACTCACCTGGGTCTGTGCGCGCATTTCAACGAATCTTCTGGTTAAAACATTGCAATTATTTTAGCATGTGTGTACTTACCTACAATGAGAAAGAAAAGAAAACAGTTACAGAAAATCACAATTTGTCAGAAACTTAAACCACACAGCCACTAACACCTGTCGGTTCACATGCAAGGTTTCGCAAACACAAATTTCTTCTTTTTTCAGACTCTTAGGCACGTTCACATTAATAAGGGCTAATTATACAACATCGCGTGTGATGTCTGTGTGAACGGACCCTTACAGACTCTCTTACCGTGACGGTTGATCCTGAGATGACGCGCTGGTTGACTGTTGCTTAATTCCTGCAAAACATTCGTCCATATTATCCCCATCCTAAAACCTCTTCCTGGAAGAACTCATCAACAAGTGCACATATTTATTCTGTTGTTTTTTTCCTCCATAATCAGTAATACCCTCACCACATTATCGTCATTATCACCCTTTTGTCATGTATTGCACCACGAGTCCTGATTAATTATATTGAAGTAAATATTCCGTCACCAAGCAATAGAAAGATCGAGGTGTTTGTTTCTTATCACAACGTGTTAACAATACTTTATTCATATGCAGGGAATTTAATTGCAAACATCATTTACATTCCATGCGAACCTATTTATTACTCTTCACTAATTGCCGAAATAACAGTTAGCGATGAATTTTCATTTATTTGAAGAAGAGCGAAGCATTTTTCTGAGGCTAATCAAATGTGTTGCATCTCTTAAAAAAGTTGTCAGTTCCAGTATAAAAGCACTGAATTGTAAATGTAATATTTGGAAACAAATATCACCAACAAACGTTTAATTTTCATCTCTGTATGTGAATGAGCCGTTACATAATGAATAGAACGATCACAATTGCTGTTCCTTATCTCCCTTTGATTTAATCGTTTCCTTCACGGACAGATGCAATTAGTCTTTCCCCTATTGACAAGTGCGAAATCCAGTCTCTTAAGGAACGGTCCCACTGAATCGAGTTTTCCCGTAATATACAAAGTTGGCAATGTTGACATTTTTGTGTTTGTCTAAATTTGAAAATATGATAGATAAAGAAATTCATCACATCAGTTAAAATTCAAATCACCATTACAAATGTAAATTTATTTTGAAACTCATCAGGTTCTCAACTGTTTCCAATCTATTTACATTAGAAGTTGTACAAAGTTGCCAACATTGTCAACTTTGTGTATTACGGGAAAACTCGAATACCAACAGTTTAATGGAAAGTTCCCGGCACTTGGATAAAAGCAACGCAACTGTTCGTGAGTGCTGGTATTGATGGTTTCTGTTGTAAACGATACGATGCGATAAAGCTGGAACCGAAACATTTAAGGTTTTTTTTCTTCAATTGTTTTTAACTGTGAAATGTAAAAGGGCCAACTGAACTGAACAGGACATGGATAGGATGTACCAACCCCCCACCCCCCGAACAGAATCACAGACACTGGTGAAAACATTACCTCCCCTCGTACTACCGTATGTGGCTAACAATTGATTTCATTTCTAGAAGACTTTGGGAAGGATTCATCTCCAATATTGCAATATCTAAATTTGTTTTCAACAATATTTTGTCAGTAATATTGGAAAGAAATATGGAAACTCAAATCTGGGTGACTGGGAGAAATGGTCCCGATTTAAAATCAGAATAAAATGAAATTTGACGTAGGTTTAGCATCAGGTCATGTAAAGAGTATTTGTTCAATTCAGACAATTCATATCAATTTCTGTTTACATTTAGTAATTAATCATTACATTAATTATGCTAATTGTCTTTTGAATTCATTTAATTAAGAAATTTAAAGAAATTTCTGGAAGGTGAACGCAATGTTTTGATGTTGCACCTCTACTTTCTATCTTCAAACTTGTAAGTAGAAAAGTACACAATTTATCTTATGTGTAGAGCCACTTGCAAAACTATGTTGTAACATATGGAGTCAATGTCACTATCCTTTCAAAGCAAAATCACTTGTTGTTTGTCCCTACACAAGCTGTAAGAATCCTAACAAGTGAGTAGCAAAGCTTCACTAGTCGTAATTTCCTCGCTGTGATTAGGTCCTTCCTTCACGAACCTTTTTAATCTAAACACTTTCTAACTTACTGATCCAGCACCTATAATTGCTTAACTTCAGATTAGGAAGCTAATGAAATGTCACTATACATCAGCCTGTTGTCACAATAGGACATACAGGAAACACCTACACCTTACCACCCGCTCATGCCGCATCACCTCAATTACATGACAAGTTTTCGAACTTCTTTCTACAGGTCATCTCTAAGTACAACAACATACAATCATTTTATTCAAGGGTGATTGGGTAGAATCCTGGTTGTTTAAGAAATGTGCCACATTACCAATGTTGATCCCATTATCTTAAAAACGTACGCCACAATGTCATTCCAATGCAAACGTCATTTTGATAAAGTTACGAGCAGGTGAAGTTCCTTCGCGATGCAATAGATCTATTTAATAACTGGGCCAAGAGTCACCTTAGTGATTGATTGGATGTACTCATTTCTGCAGCACACGATGTCGTCAGTGTGTGCAAGTTACAACTCGCGAGCTTTTTACAAATGAGAACAGATGACTTTGTTAAATTGTCTGATGTAATGGGGTCTTTCCAAGGTGTGCAAAGCCACCTTGTGACGTTGGTAAATAGTAGAAATGAGTATAGAAGGTGACGACTTTGTAGAAATTTCATCGCGCGCTGTAAAAATGAGAACAACCATTCTCTGTTACAGTCCTTTTCATTCTG
Source organism: Haplosyllis leylae (assembly GCA_038406175.1). Classification (NCBI taxonomy): domain Eukaryota; kingdom Metazoa; phylum Annelida; class Polychaeta; order Phyllodocida; family Syllidae; genus Haplosyllis; species Haplosyllis leylae. Next base: position 6,879 of record JBCAUG010084103.1, on the reverse strand, counting down.
CCTCACACCTTTTTACAGGATATGAGAGTGGTGCTCCACAACTTTCTGTAAAGTTATCAGTGTTATACTTAAGCATTTTATAAACAAATCGAAAAGGAAAATGATTTTTACTGGCGTGTCAGAGTTACAAAGGTATACTCTTTTGGAACTTAACTTAGTAAGCATAATGGTTATCGTCAAGTTAATCCTCTTCTGCATCACACAAACTTACTTACCTTTTGGTCTTAACTTGTTCGACACAGTCTGGATGTTCAGGTTGTGCAGTACATTAGTCCATATAATTCCCATAGCCCTCGTGCAATTCATCCGACACGATAACCCATGTAATAAAGGAGCCCCAGTGTTTTCACCCAGTGATTAGTTTATCTATATGTGCGCAATCAGATAGTCGCCACCTGTCTCGCTCACAGACTCCAGAAATATTGGAGTCGGGGCATAATTCAATTGAACTCCTTTCTTCTCTTCTTTTACCTGCATAGTGTATTTTTCAAAGAGTTATGGACAGATTTCTGTCTGTGTTTTGGTGCCTGGTTTCAGACAATGGGTTTGTCATAACGTCGTAATTTTCAAAAAAGCGACTTGCAATTTAAATAGCTGCATGAAAGCTAGAAAAAAATATTACTACTTCGTCAAAACGTCGTATCTAACGTGCGATGGCAGAGTCAATGTCTTTCGATCTAGATCCAGTATGTAAAAAAATCCGAAGTGACTTTGGATTCCTCCTTTTGCTGCACTTTTATCTGTAGTAATGGAGCTGTACATTGTAATGATAAGAATGTCTATGTATCTGTCCTAGTTCCAGGACACTCCTGCTAACTACATGTAGTAGAGTAGTCTAACTCCTAATGACAACACGACACTTTTGAGCATCACTCGCAAAGTAACTTTTGCTGCCTCCCATGATTTCCTTTAGCAAATGGATATCCATCGTGAGTTGCCTTTTTACACCTGTTAGAACCGCGTTTCTCTCCAGATCTGTTTCTGAGACATTTGATGCTTTCTTTAGCTCACTCTTATCCAGGGAATGAATTATTTTGTGAGATTAATTTACATGATGAGATCTATTTTAAATTATCTCTATAAAACTATGAAAACAAAACTTTATTTGTGAACAACTGTCCGTATGGATAGCTTTGTTCCAGAAATTAATATGTTATTCTGGGAAACTAAATTGCTGGTCTAATCTACTTAAGTTAAATTCAGTTTAAAGAAATGTCATTGCAGATTCACTCTGTATTTTATTTTACAACCATTCTGTCCTGTAGCACAGCCGCCCACATGCCAACTGTGAACATGTTATCCAACCTGAATAATGTTTATATACCTTGAGGCAGTTGCATTACCTTTTAAAAGTAATAGCAGGTGTAGGAAAAAGTGTCTGTCTTCACACATATATATGTCTATGCGCGACGTCTTACTGCCCAGTGCTATTTCCCTTACATTTACTGACACACATTTTAATTAAACCTATTGAGACGTATTTTTGTGATGATTGCGAGCCAAGATAAACAAATGATTAATACGTTTTTGTTGCGAGTCAATGACTATTGAGAAACATGGTCACTTCCATGGTGCGATTTGGATGAACTGTGAATCCGTATGAAGATACGAACGTCATCCTTCATCTGAATTAAACTCCATATCTAGCAACAGTTGTTGCTATTGCTCTGTGTAATGTTATTTTGCACGGGTGTAGAATGCTCATGCCATTGTAAGCCCATGAAAAAGTTACCAAAGGCATCTAGGTGTTACTAGTTGTCAACAGACAACAGAGCATGCGGGGTGGAATACCGATGTAGAAACGGTGTGAAGTTCCGTTGGAGTAAAATAGTTGGGTTTTTCACGATACGCGTTTCTGTCAGATGATCTGACAGATCTCTACAGAGGGAAGAACAAAAAAAATTGTCAAAAATTGCCCCCAGTGGGGTTGGTACCCAGGACCTCTAGATCATCACTCCAATACCTTACCAACTGAGCTAGGCAGGATTCTGGTGGGCAGGAGATTTCTGAAGTGAGCTTTGTTTGTTTCATGCACCACTTCACATGTTGGACTTTGTTCATTTCTAGAATCAATAGAGCAAGATTTTAATGATCCTTAATGATTCACACAGACAACCAAATAGTGATTTAGTTGGCAGAGCATTGGCCTCATATGATCTGGAGGTCCTGGGTTCCAACTCCACTGGGGGCAATTTTTGATGAACTAATTTTTGCTCTTCCCTGTATGTAGATCTGTCAGATAATCTGACAGAAGCGTGTATCGTGAAAAACCCGAATGGGAAGTAAAACGCTACGGGTCTACCCTGTGTTTGCTTAGGTTGTAAGTCTATCCTTCTCTTTGAATAACTGTAAAGAAGTCTAACTAAAAAGTTTCAATATCATCGTGTCATCATGAGTAAAATTAGAAACGAACAGAATAATTATTTATTTTTAGGCCTTCGATATGGAGGACATTAATCCGAAGCGTCGAACCAGAAATAGTAACATCATCAACAGCGAAGCAAAATTAACTGACTAAATTTTCGCCAATTTTAACGCAAGGCAGTGCTATTTCTTCCCAGTACTAGTGCCATGTTTAGTGAACTTTTGTAAATTTATCACGATAGTGAGAAGAAGTTTTACGTTTTAAAACTACTTAGGTGGATTTCTGTATTAGGAATAACAAAAAAGTTAGTGAAACAAATTACCTTGACCCATTAATTTCACAAGAACTTCATAATATTTTCATACAACTAATAGACCTTTCTGGTCCAGTTATATTTTGTGTCTTTTTAATTATATAAATAATTAGAGATAAGATAACTGTACAAAAAAGGAGGAGGTGTAGAACAGGCTATTTGGTATAATGCAAGTTTTGCATGTTTTCAAGCATATTGTACACCTGTGTGGGTGAAGACGCCTTCTTTATATTCCCAGTAACAAGAGTCCTTTGAAGTGGTCTGTCTGCTATTTTACTTCTCCGATGTAATTGAAATGTTACAACGTTACTTTTTCCCTTTTCGTGATAACTATTATAATATTCATTTCCTGATGGAGCACAGGGATTGTCAGACAGTGGTGACTTAGAATGGAGGTCCCTTCACCAGTGGTGAAATGTTAAGGTTGTGTTGTCCCAACAGGCCCATTAATATGTGCAAAATAAAAATACACAAACAGCGGAAGAAAGGCATTAAGACAGATTGTGGATTTTATTTACAATTTCCCCTGTCCGTTTCGTTGAATTTTGCTGAAATTTAGTTGTCCGGTTACAGTGACTTTTCACAGATACAATACATTTGAATATTTGTAAGACTACGGTTGTAATATATCTCTGTCTGACCTCAGAGCTAATTTGGTTGTTGGTAATTTGACGTCACATCACTTGAAAATTATTGCCGCAAATGGCGTTTTTGTGGTAAATCATCCCAGAAAGTAGTGCAGTAAAAGTTAAATGTGCCAAAGTTGAATGTGCGCCTCAGTTTCTCTTTATTTACTGAACAAAAGGCTGAAGGGAAATTTCTGTCATGAGGTAGTACATTGTGGACAACACACATTCGTGACACTTCCTGTTTCCACCACGCTTCCTGTTCCCCTCTCAAAATAGGACCACAGTTTCCATATTGAGGAAAAGAATGACAAGCGGGGTCAAGATGAACCTATTTCATCAATGTGGTCATATATTGCCAAAAAAGTAAAAAATTATTTAAAACTTTCCCCTTTCAAATGAATTTCACAGTAAAAATATTCACTGTTGTAAAGAGGAGCAATTTGAAAAAAAAATATTTAAACAAACGTTACTCGTTAATAAAACAGCACTACAGTTGCCGTACATTCATCAAAAACCAATGGAATAGAATTCATTTTACTTGTTTTTCAACTTTCCGTCTAACTACCCATGGCTTATTAATTTAGGCAAAGCAACATAAATGCAGGGTGCGGCGTTGTCTAAGGTTCCTCCTCTATTTATAATAAACCCCACTGGGTAGAGGCTAAAGCTGCAGGCTAATCCATGCGAGAATAAATGTAGAAGCACAACAATTAGAGCCTCACATTTTTACTCTCTCCTTGGTTTGTTTTTTTATCCAATTAACTGGATTTTATACAAGTAAAGTAAGGGTCTAGGGATTCATTGTCTTTTTTCTAGGTCCATCAATACTGTACAGCCATCTAGGTACACGCTCATCTGGGAATTCTTCGTTAAGCAAATTATTCAAAGATTTTACCAAAGTTCTGTAGAATTTTTATGCTTGAAATATGCCCAGACGGGCAAATTAAAACCGTTGTTGCACGCGATTTCTGGTAGTGAAAAGCTTTGAAACTAAGCACAAAGCTAATTGGTTAATATTCTCTCCCTATATTTTTCTACCATTCACCTTTCACATATTCACTAAACTTTACTAACAACAAGGTAACACAACAAATCCCATGACAACCGATATCTGGAAAAGTAGGTGTTTTACAAAAGTGAGGCAAACACCTAGCACAAATTGGTACATCCAGCACCAGCTGCCGTTTAGATTAGAAAACCCTTGTAAAAACAGCCGGTAATTCAGTCTTCGTGATTTCCCTCTTGTAAATGTCATTTCCTACAAATAAGGAATCACTCGAAAAGCTGCTAACCCTGTCAACACTTGACCAGACAAGTGTGCAAACACTGCACTTACGTAGCCTTTATTTGTTGACCAGGTTTTTGGAAAGCTTTTCAACCCAGCTTTGGTTTAATTGTTACTTTTTGGGATGCCCCCTTTCATTTGGGGGTCCTTTTTTGTAAGAAAATGAACACTTTCTCTTTCTTAGTCTTCGTGTCATTAAGTGACAGGGTTACCATTACAGAATTGAATTCTTCTGATAGAAATGACCAAATAGAATGAACACCAGTCTCATTGTCGCCCGTCGGAGTCCAAATTTCTTTTTAGGTCACAAACAGAAAATGCAAACGGAAAATCTTTCAAATCCGCCAGTAATTTCTTCCGCAATCTTTGTAAGTGATTGATTTCCAAATAAAATCGTCAGAAACATAAACAGCTTCCCATGTCAAAACACAACACTATAATTTCGCGGACCTCTTTTCTTCTGATTAATGTGCCTTTAGTTTTGACTTTAGAGGAATATCCTTAGTAGCGGTCGAGAGACGTTTCTCAGCATTTGCTTTTCCACAGCGTAGAATTTAATTTTGAAAGAGGCACTTGGTACATTTTTCTCATTCAACAACAATGGACTGAAGTGGAAAATTCAAAATGATTTCCCTTATTATTCTACTATGAATTCTGCGGCGGCGATCGAAACAAACACAGAATTGTTGTTTATTATGTAAATATAAAAAGCTAAAAATAGGCCATTAATTTACTGATAGATGCAGTTGATAACCTGTTGGTTAATTAAAAGAATACAGTCACTTTCCAAGCTTCAATAACCGTCAAAGTTCTGAGATGATGCTTTGCTTGTAAAAATTATCGTCGGTAGCATTTCTTTGCAGGTTCATTATTTTTACAAAACTTTTGGAATTTTATTTTGAGAAATGAAACATACTAGGAATGAGCTGGTCATCTGAGTTGTCATGATGACGAGAAATTCTCTTGTTTCCCATTCATTAATCTTCTCTTTCTATTTTACTGTCCCGTTTAGAGTACTTTCGGAATGGTGTCTGGGCACTTCTGTGATAAGTAGTCTACTTTAGGCTGAAATGATTGATGGATATTTGTTTACACTTTTAATGATATCACGAGTCAGCCTGTGACGTCACAATTGTTTTGTTTTGTTTTGAATCTGAACCTGTGTCTCATATACTTTAACTTAAAGGACGTTTCACCATAGCGTTCAAAATCAACATCAGTTCATTCATTGATTCACACAACTAGTATTCGAATACATTTCTGTGTTTTCTTGATATATTTTTTAAATTGTCAAAACAGTATCCAATACAGTATGTTGTTGTTAATACAACTGGTTGTAAGACTACATCGAAACAAAATGGGAACCAAAGGATACTCGAATACAAACACCAGAATCGGACAAAATTTGAATGTCAAAGTGCCTTCAGTGATATTTGAAATTTTGTAAAGTAAAATGGTGACATACTTGGAATCCTGAGGTCCCCATTACTGCGGCTGTTGCTGGTGTTTATTTCTTGTAGAACATTACTCCATATTATTCCCATCTCAGGGTCTTTCTTAAGTTTTTCTGCACTGTTCACCACACTAAGTTATCCAAAAAGAAGTGGCCTAAACGGCCTTAAACCCAGTATTCAGTCAATTGATGGTGTCAGGGTGGAAAATCCAGTCAAAGTTTACCTTCCTAATTGGTGCCCCTAACTTTGTTCAGTGACTATGGCGATGAACTCTTGATTCGAAGACCCTAGGTGAAAGGATAACTCTTTGTACTTCTAACTTTGCATAGAAAAATTCTCACTCATTTATTTTACTCCCCTACAACAGACCTCTTCCTTCCAAAATACCAATAGTTGTACAGTTGCAACAGTAAGCTCACTTCATGGTGTCCATGTGGGAAACTCAATTGATTTGTACCAGCGGAGTGGTGCCCCCATCTTTCTTCAGTGGCATTGAGTTCCCAAAAAGTTTCGGGAAATTCATCTTGATTGACGTGCGTATGGCATTTGATTCCCCACACCGTGCTATACACTAGCAAACTAAAGGCAGGTGAACTTTGTGCTGCTATTGATACCATTAAGTTGTGGTTGTCACGAAGCCCTAATGAGCCTCAAATAAACACTTCGCGTGTAACCTTGTGTTTAACACTTGATTATGATTAAGATAATGGCCAAGAAAGTGTACATTATTGGGAAATAATGTCCGAGGCGAAGCCAAGGACATTATTGCAATAATGTACACTTGCGAGGCTATTATCTGACTTAAATCACATCAATGGAATGTCACGGTTCAC
>JBCAUG010083992.1:0-22384 GCA_038406175.1 Haplosyllis leylae | reverse complement strand
CGCATATATCAGTGCAGCGTAATGGCAGCTTCGAAGCTGTGTATTGATTTTGGGTTACAATAAAGTCTCTAAAACAACAGTTATTGTTTGTGCCGACCTAATATAACACCTAGAAGGCATTATATCGACAGGGTTTAGTGACTCTGCACGATGAACACGAAATAGTTTTCTTGGAATTGTGATTTTATACACATTTACTTCGATTACGAATGCTAAATTTTAATACATCCGACAACACGTTGAATTGCTTGCCCGTTTATCTTAACGGTAAAATTATATTTTTGGTCCAAAATATTTATTTCCAAGTTCCACGAACAAAATGCAGTCATCTCTGCATAATTAATCACAATACACGACAGTACAAACCATGATAATGCTAACGTATTAGATCTTGTTCATTTGAGTTTTTCTTTCATCTTTGTAAAGCTATTGTATGATAAAAGTGAACAAATGTTTTCCACCTGTGCATGTGCGTGAGCGATTGTTTAAGTGAGATCATCTGTTTCATCATTTATTAATTTTAATAATTGTGAAAAAATGGATATGAAAAGAATAAAAACTGTACATATGGCAATTGATTTAGTTTGTTCTTAGTTGATCCGCTTTCTTTAATAATTTGTACTCTGAAATGCCAAATGCTAGTGAGTTAGTGCATATGGGAAGCTAATTGGGATATTATTCATTGATTACAAAGTGACTAAATGACAGCTAGGCCTGCTATTGAATTCATCAAATTATCAAAAGGCATCTTACATTACTGATGAAAATTAATCCCCTGATCCGACATCCAAGCAACACCTGTAACTTTTCGATTTTGAAAGGTTGAAGGCTCTGGACAGATTGTGCAATTATTAATGAATGGCTTTGCTGTTTGGAGACCATTGTAAACAGACAAGTTTTAAGGCTTAGCGGAAATCCAGTGTGGGATTACGAAAGCTTTAAACTGGAAAAGGACTCTGTCACCAATCGGCCAGTTGGTGGGTTCTCTCGGACTTTGAGTAGCAGATGAAAAAAAATTGTAACGAACCATCTGTTCTGGTCATTTGACAAATTGGAATTTCACCAAATGCTGCTTATTGCCTCGGAAGGTTTACCAAACAACAACACATGCTCGGTCTTTTCGAAATTCTTATTATCGAATATACAACAGTTTGCTTGTTTTCATCTCAAACCATGCAGGTAATGTCTGTTCTCGCTCGACATTTGCCGATACAATATACTATAATAATCTGTGACGTGCGTAGTCATATCACAAAACACCAACTGTTCCTAGATATCTCACAAGAATAGGAACAAGGGCTTCGACACACATGACCATATGTCTGCGCTTTCCATATCAAGTCTTTGGTAAGCAAGCTATCGTGCACAGTGTTTCACAGTTAGTGCTTCAGCAGCTGGCCTGAGACTCTAATTCTGCATGGTACGATTTTGACATAACAGTGGACACGTGCAAGGCCTCTTGTCTTCACCTTCTGTTCGGTCTTTTTAATGAATTAGCCACATATTCAATTTTACCCACAAAGATAATGAGTGCAGGTGTTCAACTTGAACCAGTTTAAACTTCCATCTTTTCAATGGAAAATTCTCCACTTTGATTGTTCGAATTTGTTTCCTGGATACCTTTGAAATCGGCTGAATGAATACTTTACATACATTTCTTCCATTTAAAGGGTACTTGGACTGTACCAAACAGAAAGTTGCCTGTAACAACCACACGGACTGACATTGTCATATTCATTCCAGAACAATAAAAATGTAAGCGGCATTGCCCCATAACTATGCAGATATTTGTGTCTGAAGGGCAAGATTGGGCAGAAAACGGTGGAAATAAAACTAGATTTATGTGCGACATCTTGATTATGATCCATAGTTATCAAAATAGTTACGTTGTAACATTGTAATGACTTGACACAGGAATGCGTGATATCTGAAAGAGGATATTATTAGTTGATAACTAATGTTCTTTTTGTTGTTTGTGAGACTTTTGAAATACACACCATGGAAGAGTGTATGAGACTGCGCCATTAGAAGGGACGTTCAGGTCCTGCAGCTGGCCGTATCTGAGGTACAATGGAAGAAACACGTGCGCTGTTCTGAAAGCGCCTTCTGCTACTCGTTTATTGTTGAAAAATCTACCTTCTGCTTCACAACGTGGATTGTTTAATGTTGGAATAAGGAACCCTATGGCTGTTTACCTGCCAGGTGTGATAGCTCACAACCGATGTCCACGATTTGAACTGTTGCATTACGCAATCATCGCTTATCGCAAAAGGGTCAATCAGATTGTGGTGGACCAACCAATACTTCACTTGAATGTAAAAAATCCCCAAATTGAACAGCTTGTTTCATGTCTAAAATTAGTTGAACAAAATGAAGAAAGTACTCTGTTACTTGTCAGCTAAGTTTTTGATCGAGAGAACTGAACCGTAGGATAATTACATCGAACCAAGTACTTCTACATGAGAACTATTGGTCAAGGCCTTACAAAAAATTGATTCTCAGCAAAAACAGCCGAATATTTGATTAAGGATTAGAACTTTTCGTTTACCATTCAAGGTAGTTCAAATGAGTTTCTTCTGAAATGATGTGAGGCGAGGCTTCCTTCTACTTTGTTGTCTTCTGACGGTGTGAGACAAGTTTGTAATATGCAAAAACTGTAAAATTTTGGAATAATTGTATCCAGAAATGCTATTATTTATAATCTTTCCTGGCAAATATTTCTAAAATACCAACAAAAAATTTTGGACATGATTCAAATTTTGCAAAAATTTATCTTTAATATTTATCACATTTCAAATTTCATTTGGTTCAAAACATCTCCTGGCAATGGATTAATTTGCTTGTGTGAGCTATAGTTGTCACCATACTCTTGTAGGTTTTAGGTTTTACTTTTCAGATGATATAAGATACAGCATCAAAATTCTGAATATTTTCAAAGTGAACGACAATTAAAGAGTGCTTTTTGTATTTTATGGTTTAAAATTTTAGTAAAAATCATTACCAGAAATGATCGCACTTTCGGCTGTCCAATCATTTGCACGGATACTAAGTCACAGTGGTATTTTGTTCATTAACACCTCAACAATACTTGATACAACAAACGTCATTGGTCAACTGTGTGGCCATATTTGGCGATGATTGCTAGTAATGACCCCAGAAATAAAGGAAATACGTAGTTTCAAATTGAACATTCAGTTGACAGGACATTTCCTGATATGGTAATTTACCTTTTATGTCTGGATATGATAGGAGAGGAAAATGAAAGTTGTGATAGTCCACGTATGTGCAGATGAGAACTGCAATTCTGTCTTGCCATCTACCTATTTGTCTTTTTACTCTGCAGTGTGGCGTACACATGAATATCGAAAGTTTCGGTGAAGGATGGAGTCTGTTTAAATCTTACTCAACACCTGGTCTTTGTGAGAAAACTGCAGTTACAGATGATCTGCCAACTTACATTCACAGCAAACGAACTGATACCAGTTCTTCTTGCCCTTAACACCAGACAGGTGTGACTATTATCTATAACTTTTGCTCCAGAGAATAAGATTAGGGAAGGAGATTTAACTGTTACATCAGTAAGGTATCCACATATTTGGGTACAGAATTTGGGACTTCAGGACTGATCTTCAGCTGAGAGATCCAATCATTTTAAAATTAGTGATTAGTTAAGCCTCTGCTTGTTTGCTAGCCGTAATCAGTGTATTTGAAGCAAATAGTTGTTGGGAAGATAAGTACTCTGTTGGACCAAGCGAATCCATTAAACTGGGTGCACCTGAGTCAACAGGGCATTAACCCTATTGTTTTCCTAGCCAACTACAATCACCACTGATAATCATTCAGCTAGCAATTACCATTTGTATTGCTATTTGGAATGTGAATGGTAACCCACAGGTGCACTGTAGTTGCGCATGGAACCCTGAATCTTATGATAATAGTATCAAGAACAGAATGTATCTATTGATGTGTTTAAAGGTACCTTGAATAACAATGCAGATGATACTGAATGGAATCTGAGTTTTTAAAATTGTCGTGGGGTCATAAAGACAAAGACACAGTGGTGGTAGTGCGTGGATGCTGGTTTATTGCAGGGGAACAAGTTGTACATCGGTCGGGTAGATTTACTGAAGTGCCCGCTGGTCGGCTGGGGCATGGTATATATACAAGGTCACGCAGTGGCCTTGGCCTTGGTCGGGAGGGACTCCGACAAAAATGGCCATTGAAAGCTTCCCCCCACAGAGTTTAGTTGTGTGCTGTGAACACGTGTTGCTGGGACAGCGCCAGGAGTGCCATGAGAAAATCTGGTCAGGTATTAAAATGCACTTTAGCCTCTTTTGGCTCTATTCTATCCCATTGTCCCAAGAGAAACATCTCCACCGTTCTTCCAACCATTCCGTTTCCTGTCGTCGCGCTCGCTTGCAAAGTGAACATTCACCAAAGAGAAACGTTTTCACTGAATGTTGTTCGACATCGTTTCGATATTCGTTTCCTTTGCACAATTTGGCATTCCATGGATTAGGCAGTAACATTTTCACGGGATGCCAATGAACACCTGTGCAACACCAATGTTACCTGCGCGAAGAGAATATTAATCCTGAGTATTTTATTCCATGACATGTTCCTCAATTTCAAACAATCAAACTTCCTCCTTAAAAGCCTTTGTAAATAGTCGGTCATCGCTGATTTCATCTGGGTACGTGTTTTAAATGGGGAAATATACCACACGGTAATACTTCATGGAAGAAACACGCTCTAACAGGCCAAAAAGATACGGAAACGTTAAGCCCGTTTTCGGTCGATGGATATTCCGACTTCCTGGCTTTTGTGTGGAAGTTATTCAGGGATTTCTCATACCCCTAAGCAGTGTTCTGAGTTTCAATTTCTCCTTGCATTTCATTTTTCAAAGTACAATGCTGTCATTTATTTATTATTATATCAAACTGATCTTTGTCTGAAAATTCAAACAAAACAGAAATTGTGAACAACTGTTTTGAAGAATGGATGAAATTTTATTGAAATGGATTATCCGAAATGTAGATCGATGTGTTTTTCACAAAGGTACAGAATTATTTTGTATGAATGGTAAATGTTTATTACAGGGTGATAATATGTGTAGATTTTCAATTTACAGCAAGCTATTCGTAATAACTCTTTTGGATACATCATCATCAGCCGATGAAAGCTTAAATCTGAAAAAAATCAATCAGATATTGTAGTGATATATCAGCGGGTACATGTCAGATACGTAAAATGATTACTCGGTGCAACGTACTTCTTTATGTTGAGTATTCACGACAGGTGAGAAGACGTTGCCCGGGATAATTTTCCACTCGCACCAAGTACATATCATACAATGTACTGCACTGGCTCGATAAATACCCGCGCATCTTTCAGTATCTGAATGATAGACAAGGTGCGCTGTATCACAAGGATAAACTCAGGTTGGACCACCTCAGCGGTAAAGGAACATCACCTGTGTGTGTGACAGTTATTACCTTGTGTTCACTCTTGATCACCCCCCATGGGACTATTGGTCTCACCCCGAGACACTGGCGCCAGTAGAGTTCACTTATCTTTAAACCTTTCTAATAGGTGGTACTGTCTCCAAAAGATTGGCTTTATAATTCTTCATAAATGGCAGTAACCAAATACAGTGTTCACATGAATCTCTGGCTAATTTAGATTTTTGTGGCTGCAATTGGCTCCCTAATACCAACAACGAGTCAGCCTCCAACATTTTAATGCCTTTTGTTAAGATAGTTACAAAAAATTAAGATACTATTTTGGAGACATTGACCTATTACTGGTGTCTCACATGGTTTGTCCATAGCCTGTTGTTCCGTTTTGTAGCATCATACATTTTTATTTATTTTATTTATTTTTTTGCTTCAAATGAATCCAAAGGATGCACAACTCTGGTGAAAAAGCTAAATAATATAAAGTGAAGCAAGGAGCCTTGAATGGAGTTAGACTTGTTTTTCTACTTTATTTTTCAATAAATTTTTGCCCGTTTCTTTTTCATATCATGCTTACCAAAACTCCAAAAAGGAATATAGCTGTTTGCCAACCCATAAATGCTCAGAAGAGGATTACGCTAACATTTATGAAGCTCCCACGTTTTTATTATGATACTTGCCTTTGTTTGTGAATGCGGAGGATAATCCCACTGAAGTGGAGTGAAGAGCTCACAGGTGTGTTCTCTAAAACTCCTCACACACAGTAGTCAGCTTTTCTACATTTTATTTTTGTTATTGTTTAACTACAACGAAAATTTGAAGTACTGAGTACAAAGTACATGGGATTATTATCACTTCGTATTATTGTAGTCGAAGGCCTTTGGCCAGGAGGTTTTACATGTACTAATGTTTAATGACTTAATACTGCCAGGTGCAGTGTTTACAAATCGGGTTCAGTCCTCATTTGTCCGTGCCATTTGTGTTCATGAATATTTCATCGTAGAGTACACACACTTCTAAAACAATAGCTCTCATTAATGGATGCGGCTATTGTATTACAACTTATACGAAGAAATGAAAGCCAACCAGATGAATAATGGTCGATTTCACAGAATTTTATTCATTATTTTGTTGTTTTGGGAGTATTCTTTTCAGTCGAATCACGTAGCTTTCTTACTTGGATAACTTAGGTAGTAGGTTTCTGAAATTGTGAGATGTAATATTTTCTTATTTTCTGTGCTGGCAAAGATTGTCAAGTATGTTTCCCAGAGAATAATATATTATTTTCCCTGAGGGAAAGAGCTCTCAAACTTGTCTTCCAAAATACCTTGACAATGTTTTTTTCCGTAAGTGGGAGTCATTATGCAGTGCTCATCGTTGGCTTACAACCTCATTGTTGAGTACTGGCGCCAGTCTGAATACTTCATCTCCGTGGAGTCAAACCGCAATGTTACGCACCACGATTTACTTTGTCACTTGCCTGAAAAACATGACTTCCTCCCATGGAGTTAAGTATGGGGTCTGACAGACATTCAGTCTTTTTGTACAGATTGTCTCCACGGTACAAAGGAGTGATCTGAATCATTCAGTGCATTTTCTGTGAGATAATGAACTAAAATTGAATTCCAGTCAGGTCAACTTGTTACTTGGTCTTCCAGTATGTATCAGGCTACAACCACCATTCCAACTGAAATGATACAAAGACATTAATAATTGATCAACATTAACACATCAGAAATGATCGCACTTTGGGCTGCCCAATCAATTACTGGGATACTAATTCACAATGCTATTTTGTCTATTAATACCTCAATAATGCTTGGTACAACAAAGGTCAATGGATAACTGGGCGGCCATATTTGGCAATGATTACTAGTAGTGATCAAGGAGCAAAGAATTTCACTGTGGTGACTCATTAGAACTTGCATGTGATTGAACCCATGCTAGGTGAGATCGAACCCACCCTAGGTCAGAAAACTTTGACAACGTTTCAGTGGAGGGAACCTTTGGTCATCTTTGATCAAGTATCATATGGTCAGCCATTTTGGATGCCAGCCATTACCCAAAAATCACAAAATGGCAGAACAATGGAATTAATATTATTGTTTTTGGTAATGACTGCCTTCCAATATGGTTCACGTTGAAGATTGACCAAAACTTGGTGGTGTTTGATTTTAGTTATAAGTCTCCATGTTTAAAGAGTAGATTCATAACAGCCTTTTATTTCATTTTTTGGTAGTGTCTGCCATCCGCCCCAAATGTAGTGCTGTTCAATTTTTGGTTCAAGTTTCTATGTTGAATGGTTAATTTTTTGGTAAAATAATATTTTACTAAAATTCCCAAAATTTTGGGTCAAAACCGTCCATAAATCAATAAGGAACCTCTACAAGTCACCAATAATTCCATTGTGGCGTGGTTGGTGTCTGAAGGAACTGAATATAGACTGAATGGAAAAATCAAAAATATTGCAAAGTTTATTTCAATGTAAGTGTTAGAACTTACGTCTGAATAACACGTCAATACATGTATGTCATGACACTATTTAAACCAAAGGTCTCCATAACCGATTAGAATTTTTTCCCACGACTGGACGATCACATAAGGAGATACAGTGGCCTTACAAACACGAGTGGAACATAAATGGTAATGATCCACCGTGTATTGAACCAATAGGTTTATGAGTTTATAACCCAAAGCTCTTAATTGCTGGAGGACACGGACGCATATATACTATTGGCGGTTAAATTACATTACACATTCGATCTTTGTTAAGTTGAGCAAATACATTTAATTCACATTTAAAATGTATTGCATTTTAAATTTGAAAACTTGAATATGATAGTGCAGATGTGCAAAGGCATCTGTGCCTTCTTTTGATTGCAACCTTGAATGGAAGTTAGCAGATGTGGAATAATCCAAAAGCTGTACAGAATATTCCATGAATTCCCGTGTGGTTTGTTCTATTTTACGAGAAAATATTTCACTTTGTAGCGCTTTTCGATGTTCTCATCAGATTCACTAATTCAAATGCGTTTCTTTAGATATTCTGGCACTAGGCGGTAAACATATTTGGTGTTGGTGTATGTTCAGTCTCAGTTATGTCAGTCTGAGTTCAGTTTAACCTCGCTCTACCAAATGTGGGGAATTGTCAGAAATGTATTCAAGCATTGCCATTTGGTTCCTTCATACCATAATAAGCAACGAGTGCTTCTCATTACAATCAAATCAGAGATGATCTCAATCGTTTCGCTAATTTGTTACGAATATCAATTTTGTGATCACTTTGTAAGAGACCACTGGTTGGTATCAAATTGCTTTCAGAGAGTTTTAAAGGTGTTTTGCTTAAACACGTGTTGAACACCAGTTTGGTTGGACATATGCACCGGGAATACTAATCCTGACCATTTTATTCATTGTCATGCATCCACCGTGTCTCTCTGTTCACATGCTGTTAAAAAGACAAACATGTCACAGATTTTCTTCCTTTTCACGAGACCACTTTAGCTTTATGCATTAACAAATTACTACAACATGTTGATATTGGATGTGGCAGAAATTCAAACAGTTTCGTGCACCTGGGGATATTCTATTGAAGTAACTTGCGTGTAGTTTCCGCATGGAGGCCTATTTCCTTAAAACTGTAGTGGCTAAAAATTACAAGTAGTACTAAAATATCATTCATATGTTTATTCATAATGACACAAAAGCAAACCACAAATAGAGTATGATAGGCCAAAGTTTAAAGTTTATTTTGTGGCCACGTTTATGATTTTCTCATGCTTGGCACATTCCGTAAACACAACGAAAAGAAAACTAAAGTTTTGCGAAGAAGGACTACCTTTCTTTATTTGCGCAGCTGTTGTTATATTATTTTGTCTCAAAAGGATACATATTTACATAAATTTAATCAAACGCCAAATCAAGGGTGCAAGTGTTGCTAGAGGAGGCAGATGAATTCTTGTGACATGTTTAACGAAATAGAGATTGAAGTTGCACACGCATGGTGTTAAAATGAAGTACTCGATCGTTCTAAGTTAACCGTAAAAGCATTACGCTTCTTACCAAATTGACTAAACTCTGATGTGTTATTATCAATGATCAAAGATTGTCATCAGAAATTCCAGGATAACATTGTTCTCCTCGTTGTAAATGACAAGTCTACGATTCTTATAATGAGGCCCGTATCAAATACCCAACTCTCCATGACATAATAACATGATGACATTTCCCATACACAAAACTGGTGTCTCTTCTCATCATTGTTCACTAAAGCTTTTGTTCAGTGCTATTTAATTTCGAACAGTATGGACAGATGGTTTACATGATCAGATTTAAATTTGTGAATTCTGTTTGGATAATCAATGTACATTTCTATATGTAGCCATTTAATTTAAAAGATAAATAAAATATTTTAGGTGTCTTTAAAAGTGTCTGTTTGGATCTTTGAAGCATCGCAATTTTCAAACTGCCGCGAGGTCAAAAATGTGTATCCTTTTTCGAATATGGCACTGCGTGATATTTGACCATTCCTGACGAACAAACTTACCTGGCGGCCATATTTTGCATGTACAGAAATGAATATTCATTTTAGACTTTATGAGTTTCAGAAACAATTTATCAATAGGATATATTTGGACTCCAAAATAGATTGATCTTAAGACAAATGTATATTTTATTCTTTGCTTCTTGCAATGAAACTCAACTCCAAAGTCCGTCTGCATAGTAAGATTATTTTCCAATAGATTGACCGTCAGCAATGTCAATGAATAGCCAAATAAACCAGGTGCATATCATCAATTAACAAGCATTGAGATTTAAAGCAAAAGAGACATTCAAGGTCTGTTACTGCCGCGGGCACCTCAGCTGTGCCATTAAACAATCATGAGAACCAGTGCCTCTTATGGAATATTACAATGGTTCGGGCTGCTTTCCAAAAGTTTTTTTTCTCACCTTGGTCACCTGTTTGTTGCTAGAATAGAGCTACTGGTAAATGTTTTAATGCTAAGAATGGTCTTATTCCCTAATTCACAGACAATGAATATAACTTGCCCATTTTAAAAGTAGATCATAACAATATAATTGTCAAAAATTCGGTTACAGTAAATTACACATCAAGTTAAATATAAAAACTTTCACAAACTTAAGTTTTGACCTCCCATGACACGTAGCGTGTTGTGGAATCGGCTGTCGTTATTATTGAGCATGATAATTTGTTAGAGAAACAGAATGTCACTGAGAACTTGAGATTCCCGAATCAGAAATAATTCGATTTGTTTATTTGAATTATAAGATGTGTGCAGATGTGCACAGGCATCTGCGCTTCTTTGTAATACTTCATACAAACAGATGTGGTCTAATCTACCGAACAAAGTCCTCTGATAATTCTAAGCCTTCTGGTCTACTTTGCCTCTCACGAAAATTTGAAATTTAAGTAAAACATTGAGAAACATTTTGTAAGCCGAAATCCCAGGAAAAATGTGTCGGGATTTCCGAGCAATGCAACCAAATATTTTTTAACAGTGGATCTTGACATCTCTGAATCGATTTATTCTAACAATACATCAGAACATGATACAGGGAGATATATTTATTTTTATTACAAAGTAAAGGTTTGGACATATTTTTCAAATCTGCTGCATGTAACGATAAGATTTTGAACTGTGAGTAAAAATATTTCTTTATTTTCTCTGGTGAAATTTGCCAGATGTGCGAAGGCATCTGTCTAACTTCTGTCTGATATTGATACAGCAGATGTGTTAATTAAAACTTCGTTCGATTGGAAACTACCTCTCGCCGTCAGTGAATATCCTCTCAAAGTTTGTAACGGTAGCATCAGTGAACCACCAAAATTTTCAATAAATGTTCGAGTTAGATGTGCATTGTGTTGAAATGTGCGCTTTGTGTGGAACTGCCGTCTTCATTTTGAGGTGTTTGCGACTCTTTTTTTATTTTGTGGTCTTTTATTAAATAATGGACTTCTAAACTAATTAATTGCAATGGAAACTTATTCCAATAGACGGAAATAGCAGTGGGTATCTTTCCTTAAAGATTTTACAAATATCCTAAACTCTTACTCAAGAGACAATTCTAAACTTTAAACTTTGTTGACAATCATTTTCAAACTTTTCTTTGGTTCCAAAAATGATTAGGTCTGAAAGTAAAGGAAACAGTACACACAATTTGTTACCGTTTGTTTAGTATCATCGTTCTCACAGATATCAAGGGGGTAAATAAGGGAAAACGTGCGTGCTTACCACCAATCTAACGATTCTCCTAATTTCGTTTAAACAATTGATCGGGTAGTCGCTACACTTTTCAGTTGTGTACCGACAGGAAACACCTGGGTGTATGGTACCATCCTATGTGGTTTTTCCACAATCAATACTTTTCTTTTGGTAATAAAGCATTTCTTGAGTTCATTCCATTTATTCCATAATAACTTAATGTGATCACAAATGTGGATGAACATGTATAACATATCTATAAAGAAGGAGAAGTCCGTGTAAGTAAAGTGGACTTGACACTAATGTAGATTACTCACTGTGTCAAGGTGCTTCCCAACGCCCAATATGTCACACTGTCGGTGTGTAAATGTTTTTCTACAGCCTTCTCACCAAATAGAGCCAAATGAAAATGGACATTCCCCCCAGTACTGCTGTCTCAGAAGGGAATTCCAGTTTCAGTGTAACCTCAACCTCTCTGGCAATAAAGTCAACTCAATATTGCACTGCTTCATCACGAGTCTTGCCTTACTGCTGAAGGCAAAGAACAATGAGAATGGGAGCTGTTCTTTTGCAACACCAACTAGTAAGACGTTCCTTTGTAAAATAATGGAACTTGGAAGGCTGACTGGATTAGGGCGAGAATTCTAATAACAGATCTGGTCATGTGTCGAAGCCGTGCAAATGTCCCATGGTCGTGTGCCCCTTACAGATTACTTCCTTTGCAGGTGCGCTTTGTGAAAAGGACAAAGAATTGTAACAATTATTAATTTGCCATTGTTTAACAAAGAGATGGATTTAACGTTGAAATGATTCGTGAGTTGATTCTGTACTGAGATGATTTGGTTTTATTAACTGATTTCTATTTCGTTTTCCACCCTTGCATTTATTCGTAAAATTTGAATTTGAAGATGTTTCAATCATCTATCCACAGTTCTTAAAAGGAATTTGGCAATGCATCCTGCTGAAAGCCAAGTCGATGAAATAGTGGAAATAATAATAGCAAAAATCAATATAACTATATGTTGTAAAGCCTTGTTGGAATAGAGTCACAAGGGAAATTTCTGTTCTGTGTTCATGCCCTTCACCTCATTGGCAAGAAAACCAATTCAATATTCTTCTGCTTGATCACGTTTCTCTCCTCTGTAGGTTACACTCACTTCTTACTCTATATGTAAATGTTTGCCTGTGGCACGCAATCAATTGCAATATTACAACCATACACAGAGGCCAAGCTGTACTATGCCTTTATTGTTGCTTCAGGAAACTGGTCGCACGGGACTTTGAAACGGGAGGTATTTGTGCATACAGTGTCTCCCAGTGATCAAACAAAACTGACGGAGTTCCTCATTTCCCAAATTTTAACCGAAATCAAACACGAAACTCTTTCTCCCTTATTGAGTTATCTGTAATAGACGTAGGTTCCCTCCAGGATTGCTCATCTTGTTATCTTCACAGCTTCATAGCTAGAACAGCTGCATCTTTAACAGGAAAGCAAATGTCACTGCAGCTGTTTCTCTGCATAATCTTAAGAGCAGATCGTGTCTTCCATAAGAAGCCATATAAAACATTAAAACAGATCATCTCCGAAAAAAGAACGAACACAATATTAGGAAGCAGCATGATTAAGAGATCAAACCCTACGAAGCTGCCTTTCGTTGCTATTTTGTGCATAGCTTGTCGGCGTTGAATTTAGTTGTAAAAGGGGAAATTTTTCTTATCCGGTGATAATAGCTCCTTGAGAAGCCATGCAATTGAAAAATTATATTCACAACCAAAAGTCATTCACTATTTGTGCAGTGTTTTGAATCTGAAACGGTGAATGTCAGAGTTAATATTTAGAGCAGACATATATATGTCTGGAAATCGTATTATTCGTGACTGAATCATTGCAAATGGACATATTAATGACAATTAGATTTATTATCTTGTCCCGCAATTACTGTTAAATTACAATATGGTGGGACTGCAAGCCTGTCAGTTACAACAATGGTGACGAGCAAGATAAAGCGTTATCAACGAGTCTAACAGCACTCATTACATGTCATGGCTGCTGCTGTAAATGTCCTTTATCACTGCCTCATTGTCCATCCGTATTATTACACCCAATTAAATACTCGACGTTTGCGGACAACCATTAAAAGCCTTGGAATTATTGTTATAACCGTAGCAGATCTATGATCGGACTCCTGCCAAACTGCACCTGCATCCACAATGTCCGGAACATGCACTCACTGATGGAAATAAATGGATGTTTCTCTCCAGACTGTGTGCCTGCATGTTCTAATCTGTGAATGATGTCCTTTCAGTGTTGGATGGAGGATGTTCCTAAGTTTCCACCCCTAAATTATTAAATGTTATCACACAAAAATACGTTTTAGAGGAAAATGGTTTCGTCCAGATCTTTGTTTCAAAAAGGCAGAATTTACACAACTTTTCCTCTCTGCACAGAAGCTCGTTAGCAAATGACTTCTTGCCAAATAAGGCGTAAACAGGAAAAAATGGTATGTTTCCATGGAAACCTGCAGGAAACCGTTCACAATAATTACCTTATTCCATCTCATCACATTAGTCTGAATCTTGTTGATGACTACCGAAACAAGGAACAAGATTGTGGAAAACTGACTTTGGTGCGCTTTTTATTTTACTTCAGCAGAAAACTTTGTTAGATCAATTGGTAATGGAATGTTTAGGACTTTCCTGTGAATCTAATACAAAGGTATTGAGTCACGTCCTCCAGAAACTGCAATGACAATAGTCTTAATTAAATAAATAATTTAGATGTGATCTTCAAAGAACAAGTCTCAGCGGCCAGATTGTTCTTTGTCGGTTTTCTTTTCTCACTAGATGATGCTTCATCGAACTTGTGCATGTTGCAGAGGCCAAAGCCGCAATACGTCTAATTGCTGTATTACCATGCCCCATTATCCATCAATATCAGACTATGCCCAATTAAATCCTCGTACTGAGGGAATAATCATTATGGACCTTGAAATTGTTATTATTACTATGGTTGATCTATGATCAGAAGTCTCGCAAGCTGCACCTGCATCCACAATATTTACAGCACTCCTGACACTCATCGGAATAAATGAATGTCACTTTCTCAATTACATGGCTTTCGTCCTGCTTCCCACAAAGCAATTGTCAATTGACTTTTACTTCCATGTGTTACGTATAGTCTGTACAGCTTAATAACAACTCCAGCTGCAAAATGATTGCATCGTTTCGGATTATTAGTGTTTTTCCTAATATTTCATAATTCAGGGGTCACGGAGTCGTTTCTGTCCAAAGCTTTTGTATACGAAGTGTTTCTATGTATCAACCTGAAAAGTCAAGTGAGACATCAGGAAGTATAACAAAATTTTCAAAACTTTACGCTGTGGCAATATTTTTGCACGAAATCATAGTTCCAGATCTTCTCCATTAAATCTAAAAATGTAAAACAAAATAACATGTGGTGAATACGTGTGAATATCAATTCTGTCTTGACAGCTCTAAAAGTACATCAAGAATGGTTTCACACAACTCAGTATTCATTTCTCAGCTTTTGATTTACAGTGAGGTATTGTATCAAATAACTCCTTGTTAAATGGAATGGAAGTCGAAAAAATTGCGTTGTTGTCATGGAAACGTCGTGACAACCTTTCAGAATAATTACCAGATTGAATCTGCGGAATCCTGGTGGAGAAGCCACACAGACAACAACTGCTAGTTACCCATGCTGTGATCATGCATCGATTTCCTTAAATATTTAACACTGGAAATTATCACAGTCCTTAAAATTAGGTAGAGTTTTTTTAGCGGCTCTCCCTTCGTCCACGAGAAACCATTGCCCGTTTAGCAACTAAATTTAATGCCGAACGCTTTGGGAAAGTTTATGGCCTTCACTATCTGCACTCTCAGCCAATTGAACGACGCAGTTATTACCGCCCGCGCACGTAGTACTCAGGCCCACAGCTCGGGGAGGGGGGTACTCAGTCCCACAGCTGGGGGGAGGTGTACTCAGTCCCATAGTCAGGGGGTACTCAGTCCCACAGCTGGGGGTGTGTACTCAGTCCCACAGCCGGAGGGGGGTACTCAGTCCCACAGCCAGGGGAGTACTCAGTCCACAGTTGGGGGGGGGGTACTCAGTCCCACAGCTGGGGGGTTGGGCGGGATGCTACGCAGCAGACGGTAAGCCTCTTGCGTTCACGCAGGAGGACTTTCTTGTTTAAAGGAAAAACGTTCCTCTTCTGTATCTCTGGGCAAAGGTGCAACCTTACGGTTTGTGCGGTGCGAAGCTGATCTTCACAGACGGACGATCACAAGATTACAAGTTGGACAACTTGTGATATTATACACTTTTAAATCCTTGATGTGTAAACCTGAAAGGCAGAAAACCTTCCCGAGAGTTTTCCATGAGGTCCAGCAAGTCGGCCCATTTCATCATAATGAACCACCCGAAGTAACAGAGTAATTGCCCAAATGAACAGAGTGTGAGATTTCCAATATGAAATGACAAACCTGGTAATGTTACCAAAAACAGGTGTGTGTGGTTCTGTAGTGTTAAGCATCATGTTTGACACAAAGTGGCATGTGTCAGATTCTGATAGGAGAAAGAATGTTCGTGTGCCACACCCATTGTTATTCACAACCCTCATTCTGCGTGGATAACCCTCCTGACCTCCCACACTGCAGCTGCAATGTCATGAAGTTATCCTGAAATTCATAATTGTTTTGGTAAAAAATCATTATCTATGGAAATTGTACACGGACCCGATACTGCAAAGAACAGGTCTTTTCACAATGTTTCAGTCATTACGGGCAAAAGGTTGATAACATTTACTTTCAAATCATTTGTTATTAAAAGTGATACTTGCATCTGTTGCAGAGATAGCATGGAAGGTTGATCCATATTAAGCCACTTAAATCCAGAAAATACTGGTCGACTTGAATTACGAAATAATTTGACGCATTTTCACAGGACGAGATCGAGATCCCCCCCCCCCCTCCGAATTTGCTACTGTGTCATGCTGAATACATAGGCAAGTTAGACTGACTGCTTAAATTTTCTCAGAAATAGTCAGTCTGAAATGCAAAATGTCCACATTTAGCATCATCATGGTGTTTGTAGATGCTTCATTGTCAGAAGGAATATCAAATGCCCTTTGGAATTTATATCTTCCAGCTCTTCAAGATGTCTTGAAGGAGAGCTGCATCACTCACAAGTGGTACAAATACGGGTACAGCTGCAGATGCCCTGCTGAGGAACCATATTTGAACAGATTGTTTGCTGTGTACATATTGAGAAACATGATGGACTGAGTCGTTCATCGTGTGTTAGTAGAATATTCTGAAGTTGAGACATTAAATCGACTGAAGGACAGTCTTAAAATGGGCCAACAATCATTAAAGGCGAAATACCCACACAAAATTAAATTTTCACACAGTTTGAAAGGGTCCATAACAAAAGAAGTTCGTGTTGTTCTTTTGCAAATATTTACCCTTCAAAATGCTTACAAACTATAAAATTGTTTTCATAACAATATGATATTTTTGGCTTCTAGGATTTGGGTCCCTATCTTTCCATCCTATCCATCCCTGTAGTAAATCAGCTACCTCCTGAAGGCATGGGATCTCATTAGGCCTTCTACACAATCGAGCACACAGCAGATAGATGGACCTGAACCCTATCTCGACAGTAATAAGTTTCATTATCGTGTGAAATATTGCCATTGGATGTACAATATGGTGAAGCTGTGTGCTTGTCAGTTGTAGTTTGACTTAGAACAGTGAGACTCATACAGATAGAATGATGCCAGTGGCAGATTGCGTGATCAATTACAAGTCAAATAGTTCCAATATTAACAATACAAGTGAGTGAATACGTATACCGCAAACTAGGCGTGGCAACCATCGTACCTCCAGACGGGATTCCTGGCTTGATTAAAGCCACGATTGCAGCAATGAAAGCAGCATTTTCTCTAATTTATTTATTTGTGCATAATCCTTAGTTGCCATAAAAGGTAAATTTTAAATTTCTCAACACGCGTTTTTTCATCAATTGGATTCTTGTTAAATGGAATGGAAGAGTGGAATAGTGTATGTCGCCAGGACAACTGGATGGAATCCTAATTCCCGCATTCCATCAAAGAAATTGGATGGTATTAGAGAACGCCTATTGTGTCTGTGTGGAAAGAAATTTGGTCGCGCAATTTCTGGTTTGATCATGAACATTTTAACAGATTGTAAAAAAAAGCTACATATCGAGAGTTACGACAAGAATCTTTGCAAAACAGAAGCCATCGTGGAACCAAAATTAAATAGATTCTCCAAGAAACAAGAAACCACCGAAAGACATTCATCGAATAACGATCGCGTTCTGTGCGCATGATGTTTGACAGACGTAACATCAAAACAGACTTGGTAGTGGAATAAATCCATACAAGGTTTTATTGAACAAGAGAAAAGTTCACCCTGCTGGCTCTGTATGTCCTCGATAATTTTCAAAATGTCGGGACCCATTGCGGTCAAGACGGTTTACTTAACTCTGTAGCTATATAATTTGTCCATGACTGTCCCTATTGGCGTGGACATTTTGAGCAGCAGCAATGGGGTGACTCGTTTGCAATTGTAACCTTGACAATGACGTAATATTTCTTCTCTATTTTGTGGTTAATATTTTTCTATATATTTTAAAATTCCTTTTTCACCAAACGGCAGTAAAATTTACATTAAAGAGAAAAATTCTGCAATTACTTTGTCACTTAAGCCACCAACATAATCCTGCAATCATTGTGATAGTAAATTTAATATTCTCTTCTCTTTTGGATACCTTTCCCTACCATGCAAGGACTTAATGAAATACCTCTTAATTCAATATCTATGCAAAAGATCATTATGTAGATTGGACTATTGAGAGGAGTGAAGTGACAGAGAGATCGTCTGATTGACCGATACAGTTCGTCCTGATTGCTGAATTGAACGTGAATGGATAAGCGAGCAGGGAACTGAGTACTAGAGAGGAATTTCTTCCCCATGAAAATTCAAATTTCTTCTGTCCTAGCATGCAAGGGATCAATAATCCAGATTACGGTCTCAATAACGCTCGAAAATAAAGATCAGTTATTGATACGATTAGAAATCACGAATTCCCTGAACCATGACTTTAAGGAAAGGCCATCAGCAATTATGAAGTCCTAAAGACAACAAATTTTGCAATTTTTTCTTGCGAGATAAACCCGATCTCCATTTGTTTCAAAATTAAAGCCTTCGATATATGCAATATTAGCATTATTATTACACACAGAATAATGTAATATATTTACCGATTCCATCGGTACATTGGGACTTGGTAATTATGTTTTGTGCACTCCACAATAGTCGTGATTTTTGCACGTGCATCTTGGTCGACCTCAGGTGCAAAGTACTTGCTTTCTCTTCTTGATTTGTGAGTCGCTTATTGGAAAATTAATAAATGTCACTTCTGTTAAACATCAAACTGCAAAGAACTTCATGCACGAATACGCCGAACCTTTTTTAATTTGCCAAACACTAAAACTTAGTTTGTTTTCAGTCAACTCTGTTACAAAGCCTGTGAGCCAAATCAGAATATTGGCACAGCTCACAGTTTCGGATTTGTCATGCAACTATGCGATTATCAACTGAAAGTGAAATGCCAATTGAAAAATCAACCGATAATGCATGTTACATCGCATGATTCCTTTCAAATACCAAGGTTTATCAAAAATAATTTTTGAATTTGTAATCATAAAGTACTGAGTATGGGGCGAAAATGTGAACAACAGATTCAGATTTTTGCAACTCTCCATTACGATTTGATCGATCAACAAATTTCATTCCACTAACAAGACATTGATGAGAATATTTTTCTCTTCATTAGACAAGTAATGATCAGATCGATAGATGGATCGATAGGAGTGACTTTTCCCAGGATGAGGTTCGAGCGTGTCTCTGAGGTGGGTGTCGGGACGTGTCATGAGGGTGGTGCCTGCAGGGACACGTCCGGGCCGCGTATTGACATACCCTTCTGTCCTGTCCACATGAAACATGGAAAGTGGCAGTATTTGAGGCTTAAAAATAATTGGACGGAACTGAGGAAATAATTCTTTTAATAACTGATAACTTACATAATATTCTTGGGTGTGCGTGCACTTGATAATTTTGCATTTGAAAATAGTTTAAAATAAGAATTTCGTCACATATGGAAAGAAAAAAGGGCTCTATCCACTTGAGATTTCGAATAGTTGGAAGCTTTTCTATTTGTGGGTTACAGGTCTTAACTGAAACATGGGAATCGTCACATGGATCTCTTCCAATGCAATAACTTAGTTATTAGGCAAAAGATTGTTATGTAGATTGGACTATTGAGATGGAGTAAAGTGACAGAGAGATCGTCTGATTGACTGACACAATTCGTCCTGATTGCTGAATTGATGAGAGAATAGTTAGGCAACTGAGTACAAGGGAGGAATTTCTTCCCCATGAAATCTCTTCCATGATAACATGCAAGGGATCAATATCTAAAAGGGCATTAAGACACCAGGGCTGAAAGGACGATTTTGAAAGAGCATCTAATAACCAGATCAATAGATGATCAATACCCGGGGACCTTTCCCAGGGTAAATTTTGAAATTGGTGTGGGAAAAAATGTGTGCCTTTTGTCAGTTGAAATTTGGTAAGTTTAATCAGAGACGGTTTGCATTGAAGATGTCTGCATTCACTGACATTTCATTGTCGAGTTGTTCACGTTGATCTAAGGTTAAAATTTGAAACCTGTCCACTGCTTGGGACACGATGTAACTTTGAAGGTTAATAAAGCAGAATCTGATGAGTTCTCTGTCCTTTGTATTAGATCTGTTTCATTGTCCCTCACACTGTTACGGTGACATGTTATAACTGTTTGAACCGCTTTGTCCTGTCATGTTGACACGTAATAGAGAACGGTTGGAGATTGAGCACGTGCACTGTTCAGGTGCAAAAAAAACTAAGAGAAACCTATTTTTCATTTGGTTGAAAAACCATTAGACAAATTAATAAATAGCATTTAGTGAGAGGCATCAAACGAAACGGTTGAACTCATTTGTCCCTCACAGATTTTTTTATGAACTTCCAAATGAAAAGGCCATTATGTCTTAATTTTGAAGGCAGCCCCTGGCATCCTCAACTGGTTAGACAATTGTTTTTGAAGTTGACTGCAGGCAATGAGATGTGTGAGAGGAAATGTTTAAAAAGTCATTTCAAATTGACGTATCATCATTGATGTGTAAGAGATGAAAGCCGGTATAACTTTAATTATCAGCCCATCTTTTCATGTACAATGTTTCTATCACGGTACCATCAGATAGTCATTAGGACATAAAAGGGAGAAAGATCACGCGTATCTGTTTCAGCGGGTCAATTTTCAATACAGAATGAACACTGGGCACTTTGGTGCGCTTTCAAATTAAAGCTTCAGCGGGCATCTAGAATCTGAATCACTATAATCTGCACTTTTTAACACCATAACAGACAACTATTCCCTTGCATTTTCCCTTTTCTTCCTTTCTTCTTTGTTTCATTCATACCGCCCGCTTACGTGGTACGACCGGAGGTTATATTTTCAGTTTGTTTGTCTGTTCATCATCCTGAGGGGGGGTACCCCAGTCCCATATTCTTTCCGTGGTCTCTGGTCCCATGTCCTTTCCAGGGGGTACCCCAGTCCCTGGTCCGTTCTCTGGTCTCTGGTCCCATGTCCTTTGTGTGTGTGTGTTGGGGGGAGGGGGTAGCCCAGTCCCCAGTTCTTTCTCTGGTCTCTGGTCCCATGTCCTTTCTGGGGGTACCCCCTGTCCTGTCCTGGCCGTGGGGTGTACCCCAGTTCCAGACAGGGGAGTACCCCAGAACAGGGTACCCCCCAAACCAGGACAGGACTGGGGTTACCCCCAACCAGGACAGGACGGGGGTATCCTAGCCAGGACAGGAAATGGGGTAGCCTCCCCAGGCCAGGACAGGGGGTAGCCTCCCCAGGCCAGGACAGGGGGTAACCCCCCCCCCACCCTCCCCAGACAGAACAGCAGAACGAGCACTTGCTACGCGGTGGGGGTATGTCTCTTGTGTTAACGAAGGAGGACTTTCTTGTTCTGGCTATTTTTGAATCACCACAAGTACACCCAAGCATTTGAGTGGCATTTTGGCCCAACTATTTATTACTATTTAAATTGTAGTTTTAATTTCTTTCCTGGAAACCTCAAAATCTGAACTCATCGTCAAACTCTAGGACATATAAATAAATAAACACAGTAAATGTGACCTTAAATGCTAATATTTTTTGTCAACGTTTAAAGGATCAAACTACAAATAAAGAAGCTTCAATTTCCGAAATGTACATACCAATTTCGTGTTTTCTTGACATTCAGATATTTGTTCTAATGAAAGGGAAAACACCTAAAATGGGTATCGCACTCAGACCGGTCTAAATTTGTGCGTCATGGAGCAAGAGCATCACTGCAAGGGAAGATAACTAACCATCAAACGAAGTTACTTGCATTTGGTGTTTTTTTCAATTAATTCAGATCTACAACATTACTGGATTCACTGGTATATACTTACCGGAGTTCAAGAAAATTGCATTCTTAATTTTTGGTGTGTCTAAATTTGGTTTCAGACTACATAGTCTGACTATTTAATTTTTTGTTTAAATTTGATAGCACTGTTCTTCAAACCAGT
>JBCAUG010083881.1:0-22393 GCA_038406175.1 Haplosyllis leylae | reverse complement strand
GGATACCTCACCAAATGTATTAGAGTTATCTATGCGGTACGCCAGGATGATCACACTTGCAGATACTTGGTATGTCTTACGTTACACCATAGCTTTGAAATAGTCGTAACACCGGACGTATCAGTCACTTAGTTCACTGTTGAGAATATTATCGGACACCATGGACTCATTATCATTATCAATTTGATTTTGATTTACAACATCTAAAATTGATGCTTGTGTATTGTCAGGAACCCTCACTCACTGGTCCCTGATTGTTCTGATCCTACGGTAGCGGTTTGATAAGCTAAGAGATTAATGTTAACCTAAACAGGAAGGAGTCATATGGAATGTCCTGTTCATAACTGATGGTTTAAAGTTAAAATGAATTAAATACAATCTAACTTGTGAAATAATACAACTGATAGAATAATATATTCATGACTTAATTTGTGAGAATAACAATTGGGAGATTAACATGCCTGTAACATAGTTCGTGAAAAGAAAACAGCTCCATAACTGTACCTAACAGGTGTGAGACCGTGGTATTCATAGGAAGCTCATTTATCTGCCCTTAAAGAACTAATTACTTACTCTCAGCAGGTGCCAATTTATGATGTATGTGTGAATACTTTCTCAGCACTTGTTCAATTAGCAATAAGAGTGTGGTTATACAAGGGCATTCCGTACAGAATGTCCCTAACACATGTTGGTGCTGATATGCTGTAATTGACTACCATGCTGTAATTGATTACCACGCTTTCTCACGCTGTTCATTACTTAATTTACTACCAGCAGCCGATTGAGAACTTTCTTGTATCTTACTATATTTACAACAGATTGATTTTCCATTTATAATTTCCTATCATTCCTAATTTGTGCCTTATTATTGTCTATAAAGAGCTATTGTGAAGCATTAGGCCTAGGCTTACGTAAGACAGGGAAAACCATTGGTACCTTTTTTACATGTCTGTAACGGTCATGTTGAAATTATGTACTCTAATTATCGAATAAATCAGTGAATCTTTGTAACATCACAATGGCAATTATGTATCTCGAATAATCTAATATATAGTATGGTAATGTGTAGCCTACTTTAAGATTAACATGATGAAACTGTGAAAAGGAAAATTTTATAACCCAGCAGAGCAGACAGTCAATCTTCTGGTTTGTGCAGAAGATATATCTTGCGGTTCCCGTAGACTAGTATTCTGTTAATTCCAAAATATGTCCACACAATATCTGTCGTGATTTAATAATGTAATTGTGCACTGAAGAGTGATTTCACCTGTCCGTTCTATGTTTCTGAGATTGTCTATTCTCTATCTCTGAGCTGCTAGCAAACCAGAGAGCTGAACTCGAATGGGCACGACTTCCTTATTGCACAGCAATTTTCTGAAATTACTGGGTACTTCTCACAACAGGGAGTAACATTTACATATAGTATGTAGTCTCTAGGGTGTGGCGCCACAACAAATACATCTTAAAGGTATGTGTGATTAATACATTTTCCATTTCAATAATTTAGCAATACATTCAGTCTTGTTGTGCTTCTCCGAAATATTTCTGAGGGTTGTAGGGGATCCCGGATGTCACCACATTTAGGGTGAAGGCTATTTCCGAATAGTGGGTCAGTGTCCTTTTAGGGTGTGGTTTTATCTTTCATTTCTCACAGCAACTTTTCGTGAGGTATGGGGCTTTTCCTTGCAAGAAAAGCGCATAATGTTACTACTATAGTAAAATATGGGGGCTTATCCTTGCAAGAAAAATGCCTAATGTTAATACTATAGTAAAATATGGGGCTTTTCTTTGCAAGAAAAATGCATAATGATACTACTATAGTAAAATATGGGGTTTTTCCTTGCAAAAAAAAAAGCCTGACATTAATACTATCATTTTACTACAGGAGTGGTCCTGGTTACTGAAAGTCTTGTAGTAACTTTGTTGTAGTGCTGTAGTGACATGTCATGCCCACAACTGGAATTTTCGTCCATTTTGTATTGTCAACCCCTAAAGAAGTAGATGTTTTTCCCGTAGTAGTCACTACAGAAGTCACTACACTACAAATATGAATTTTTTCTCTATATAGAAAAGAAAATTTCCTAGAAATCCTTTATAAGAGGGCATGTAGTGACTTTTTCACAACAGATGTTGTATGTTATATCCATGATTGAAATTCTCTCTGTAAGAGGCCATGTAGTGACTTTTCACAACAGTTGTTGTTTACTGTATAAATGAATGAAATTCTCTCTATATAGAGAAAAATTTCCTATAAATCATTTATACAAGGGCATGTAGTGACTCATTCCCTTTGTATAGACTGACATTTGTCACAACAGCCCTTCGGAAGACATGAATTCGCGATGCAGTGACAAAAGCTCTCAGTTAATACAAATATGAAAAGTCACTTCTACATGATGGTTTTCGTGTGTTTGGTATATCCCAGTCTCACTGCAGTTAATTTGTGGAGCAGTCATGTAACTCTTAAGGGAAATAAGTGATGAAAACCTAGTTCTTGTCACAACAAGATATGTATTAATTATCGGTTTAAAGGTGAAAATTCCCTATATAGAGAAATATTTCATTGTGAAATATTGTACACAACAGCTGTTGTATGATATCATCACTTTATTCCGTGAAAAAACCTTGTTTCCGTAATTGCTGTGCAATAAGGAAGACGTTCCAATTTCTATCTTGCAAGATAAAGTTTCACCTCTCCTGGGGTGTCCCATGAGGATTAAAATTTAGCTTGATATCAAATGTGATTGGCTAATGACCCAAATCTGGGTCAAATCTGTAAGTTTTGACCATTCTTACTAGTTTGGGTTTCTTATGCAACCAGTGGAGAGGCTTAAATTTAGCTCTTACCAAATGTCAAAATGAGTACTGCCGTTGATTGGCTGTTTTTGCCCTGAAATTTTGGGTCCATGGTGGGGACCTATGAAGGCCTTTTGTGGCTCAGTGACTGTACATGGGGTGATGGTTGTACCTAAAGGTGTGGGGACATCTCAAGATAACATTGTGTAATCAAACTTGTTTGAAGATTTTCTGACCTAGCATGGTGGGGACCCCAAAAACTAGTTTATAATTGCCTTTGTACCAACCTTCTCACCCCTTGCACCCTTCTCACCCTTCGCACCAACCTTCTCACCCCTCACACCCTTCTCAACATTCTCACCCCTTGCACCCTTTGCACCAACCTTCTCACCCCTTGCACCCTTTGCACCAACCTTCTCACCCCTTGTACCCTTTGCACCAACCTTCTCACCCCTTGCAAACTTCTCACCATTCTCACCTCTAGCACCCTTTGCACCAACCTTCTCCCCCTTGCACCTTTTGCACCAACCTTCTCACCCCTTGCACCCTTCTCACCATTCTCACCCCTCACAAACTTCTCACCATTCTCACCCCTCACACCCTTAAGGAAGTTGCAGACAAATGGAGCTGTATACCAAAGCAAGCAAAGGAAATCAAGGGCTGTGATTTGGATAGAGGAGACTGAGAAATCCAACAGTGCAAGCAGATTGAAAAGTTACAGTACATGCCTCTGTATATGCCTCCATATATCCCACCATATGTATCTGTATACACTGTCATACACCTCTGTATACACAGCCATATGCCTCTGTATATGCCACCATACACTGCCATATGCCACTGTATACAGTGCCTAGTGTAGAAGTACCTTTGCTTCCCTTCACTCCCTTTGGTGCCCTTCACTCCCTTTGTCCCTCCTTCACCCCTTCACTGCTTTTCCCCTGCACTCCTCTTTGCTCCCTTGACCTCTTTTGTGCCCAGGAATACTATGATCCATGGAGACGAATCCAACAGTACAAGCAGATTAAAAATCGGACCATTATTAAGGAAGTAACAGGCAAATGGAGCCATATACAAAGCAAGCAAAGGGGGAAAATTCTATACTAGGGTTAGGGTGTGTAAAAATGGGACCAAGGGCTGTGATTTGGATATAGGAGACTGAGACTAATCCAACAGTGCAAGCAGATTGAAAATCAGACGATTACTAAGGAAGTGGAGCCATATACCAAAGCAGGCAAAGGGGCCAAATTCTATACTAGGGTTTAAGGTGTGTAAAAGTGGGATCAAGGGCTGTGATTTGGATAGAGGAGACTGAAACGAATCCAACAGTGAAAGATTGAAAATCGGAACCATTATTAAGGAAGTTACAGTATACACCTCCATATACACTGCCATATGCCTCCATATACACTGCCATATGTCTCTGTATATGCCACCATACAGCTCTGTATATGCCACCATATTCCTCTGTAAACACTGCAATATGACACTATATGGTGCCTAATGTAGAAGCACCTTTGTCCCCCTCTTTCTCTCCCTTCACCTCCCCCCTTCACCCCACTTTGCTTCCCATTGCTCCCTTCATCCCTCCTTCACTCCCTTTGCCCCTGCAGTCCCCTTTGCTCCCTTGAAACTTTTTGCCCCCCAGGAATACTATGATCTATGGAGACAAATCCAACAGTGCAAGCAGATTGAAAATCGGACCATTATTAAGGAAGTTACAGGCAAATGGAGCCATATAATAATAACTAATATAATAATAAGCACAGGGGGCAAATTCTATACTAGGGTTTAGGGTGTGTAAAAGTGGGAGCAAGGGCTGTGATTTGGGTATAGGAGGCTGAGACGAATCCAACAGTGCAAGCAGTTTGAAAATTGGAAAATCGGTTTGAAAATTAAGGAAGTTACAGGCAAATGGAGCCGTATACCAAAGCAAATGAAGGGGCAAATTCTATACTAGGGTTTAAGGTGTGTAAAGTGGGATCAAGGGTTGTGATTTTGATAGAGAAGACTGAGACGAATCCAACATTGAAAGCAGATTGAAAATCGGACCATTATTAAGGAAGTTACAGTATACGCCTCCGTATATGCTGCCATATGCATGTACGCTGCCATCCGCCACCATATGTGTATACGCCACCATCCGCTGCCATATGCGTATACGCCGCCGGGAGCGAAGGGGAGCGAACGAGCCACCTCGTGAAACTTTCACTGCCTGATATTTTTACAATTTGTAGATCTAGATTTACATTTGCCAAATTTTATTGTAGACAAAAACAGAAATCGACGTGGTACACCAATACCTGATTCAGCTGATTGCAGTAGTATCATTTGGACGTCTTGCTACAATTTATCAAACTTGGGAATCTCGTGATCCGGGAGTGTCAACGTCGATCTTGGTGTCAAGTGCTGTGGTATGTGCTGGTTGTCCAAATTAATTTTGGAAGTTAATAAACTATTTGTGTGTTTTTTCGGACACTTCTGTACGCGTGAAGTTCTACACAGAGGGCATATACAGTACTACTTTCTCCTTTCTTTCTGCAGGGCACATCGATCGTCGCAATTGCCTCCGTTTTTGATTACAACAAATGGCAGAACAGATTTGCTCCACAGGTAGAGTCAATTCGTGGATGCCTATATCGTTAAGTAATTCCAACAGAAGGCATTTTGCTTTGCAAGAATTTTTGTCCAGATTTTAATTTTGGAAGCGACAAGTATCTTATTATTCGGTCGCTTAAAGGAAACCTAACGAAGATCATTCAGTTCCATATTTTCACTTGCAACGTAGGGACATCCAACCCAGAAATGAGTAATTGTACCCAACAGCAAAAGAGGATGTTGAAATACAGCCTTCCAGAAGTTAACAGAAGTGTTGTTCTAAATGAAAAAGAAACTGGTTCAATCGTAATACACATTTGTCGTTATTTCAGTACTTGACTCTGGCACTTTTCCCAACCATACTCATGGGATTTGGATGCATTGTGTACGTATTCCGTGGTTCAGCATTCGGCAAGGGAAATTTGGACTTCAAGGGCCGTGTATCGCGTCACATTCTTATCGATGTTGTGGTGTTGTTTGCGGCCAGTTTTTTCTACTTCGGGTATCCAGACGTACCTCTAGCTAACGTCGTGAGTATTGTTTATGACTGGGATTTTCATGGCTGAAATAAAAATCAGCTAAACAGTAAAATTTCAATTTAGCGCGACTTACATTTATGAAGACGCTTTAAGAGATGTCCTTTCACCTGATGAGATTTTTATTTGCCCAATTTGCTGGTCATGTGTTTCTTACGCAAATGTTTTTTCTCCCAATGGTTGAATGGAACAGGCGCTGAAGGGCTTCAAAGCTGACGGTGTGCACTATCACCTAATTAGAATGTTAGGAGTGATGGCGTTCTGTCTGGCATTGTCAGGATTCATGGCACTTGGCTTTCAAAATGAAAACGACCAACGGGCGTATTTGTTTGGAAGAGTTGTGGTAAGAACTGATATATTTGTCTTTGTACTGTGCAGCCTTCTAATGTTGTGCTATTGCAGTCATATTCATACAGATTTGCTCTGAGATTGACCAGAGATCAGATCTCTACCTAAGATTGGCTGATGCTAATTGGGAAAGGCTATTTTCACCAACAGATACTGAAGTGGTGTGTGAAAATTATAAGAAATGCCATTGAACACTGAATGTGTTGTGTATAAACTGCACAAACTTTGTAATCTATGTGGGAATTATTGTACCTATTCCATAGCTTTGGCATGAACCCACGTTCCCCTTGTTTCAATATATTCATTTTAATGGATGGAAAATATTGATTTTAGTGTTTATTTTTGCTTTTGTTTGTAGACTTTTGCAATCCTGTGTCCATTAGTAGGGCTCTACCAGTGGAAGTATCACTTCATTGATTTTGGAAACAGCATCGGTAT
Source organism: Haplosyllis leylae (assembly GCA_038406175.1). Taxonomy (NCBI): domain Eukaryota; kingdom Metazoa; phylum Annelida; class Polychaeta; order Phyllodocida; family Syllidae; genus Haplosyllis; species Haplosyllis leylae. Next base: position 15,677 of record JBCAUG010083881.1, on the reverse strand, counting down.
GCTTATCTTCAGTGCTGCGGCGGCTGGTAATGTGCTTTGTGGTTATTTTAATTTGCAATGGCCTAAAACTAAAAGAAACTGAGTGCTTTTAAAGCTGTGCATCCATGATCCTCACATCAAATTTAATCAATTTAATTAATTAAATTAGTGTTCAAGACTGTTGTTGTAAAGGACAATAAAGTGGAAGATACGAAAAGCTTAAAATACTACCCTAATTTATATTCTGCATGAAATGTAATCATTGTATTGCTAAATCTAAAGGTCTGTTATATTTTTGTCTTCCATGTGTCTACTAAAGTCATATCAAAAATACTGAGTTTCAGGATAAACTTTTTGCATATTCACTGATTAACAAAATAAAATTTTGATTGCATTCTGAAATAGTCCATGAAATTAATCTATTTGTTGGTTGAGAATGTCATATCTAATGAGCAAGGAATAATTTCGAAAGATCTGCAGTTTGAACATAACTGCCAATGTTTTGTCGGAAAATTTCTTACGGTGGCAAAATTGGTAATGTATGTTTTGGCCGTGTGCCATGGAAAATTTATTTTTTGGGCGAGCTTATACGAAAAGAGTACTTCTTAAAGAAGAAGTGCGGTAAAAGTTTTGTGCTCATTTTATTTATTCAAAATAAAGTTCTGTGATGGGAGTACTGGTTATTACAAGTACGAGGTATTGCCAGCCCACACTGCCATTTTATCGCTGTAGTATTGATCTTTAGCTTTAGTTCTGTTAACTCCACTCTTTTATGTGAGTAGAATAACATGTACATTTAAAAGATATTTCGGAAAATTGTCGACAGCAGGCATCATTTAAAAATATGCAACTGCTTAATGCTTGTACGTAGATAATTAGAAAGTTTTGTTGTGTCGATTTTTGTGTGAAACAAAATTCTTTAGGAAAGCTTTATAGTAAATGTGAGACTGTGCTATCATCCTGAAACCGTTTCATAGGCAGCATTTCATTCTGTGTAATTATGTACATGTACATACGTCTACGAAATTTTGATATTTGACACCCCATCACGACCTGTGATCAATCATGTGTTTTAAGAAACGAATTTAGAATTGTTGTACAAAAAACCCGAGATTTATGGTTTTTAGTTGTAATACATCCCTACAATTTGCAATACTGATCCTTAAAATCCTAGTTGTATAGGATAGTATATTTCTACGATGAAAACTCTGAATATTACATTTCTTATTTTGACCAAAGTTTTTAAATTTGGCTCAAAACACCTTTTTATAGTACTTTTGAACTGTGAAATCCGTGTATATTTTCTCATGGAAACGTTTTTTACCCTAGTAATAAAATTTATACCAAAAACCTTATTCGTTATTCATGTACCTATCGGTGATTAGTCATATATTTCTTTCAATCATATCCAGCAGGTATCTGAATGCGACGAAAATTAACAGATGGCAAAAGTTGCAGACAAAAGTAGGTACACTAGGTCCCACTTACAGCGAGTATATAGATGTAATGGAAGCTGCTCGTTGTAAATGGATGCTGGTTGTGACTGAACTTTTAACATTCCTCTCAATGATTTCTATGCAAAGAAAAGTAAACGTCTGTTCACACTTGGCGTCAATGCTTTGCATTGGGTCCACTCATTATAATGCCAGTGTCCAGCCATTCTCTGCATTTGTATCACCGTTAAAGCAGTAAAAGTTTAACGCAACCATTGACGCCGACGCAAACGTGAAGCGTGAACAAGTCTTTCACAGCAAGGTCCTTCCAAGATGGCTGGACTTGGATTCGACAAAGTTGTGCTGTTCGGTGTTTGTTCCATCCCCTAGTGTCAAGGCATAGTCCAGATATTTGACATCTTTTTGACAATTTGACATATTTTTGACACAGACATATAACTTAAACCACCTCAGCCCATCACAGGGCTATTTTGTTCATTTGTGAAAAGTGTTTAACTCTTGTAACAGCCCCTGAGGCATTTAGTAGCTTTTGAGAATAAAGTCATAGGTTTATTTTATAATTCTGTTACCAGCCCATTTCATAATAATTTTGATTTATCCATTCAAGGAAGGGTTCTACAACAGTGTTAGTGCTTGGGACATTGGTACTTATGGTGTTATTTATTATTATTATCTGGGCCTGATGCACACTTCATAATTTTATGTGGGTTTTGGCTTTGAAAGTGTGGCAACTTATTTTGGATTGAGTATAGATGTAAGAGTGTTGGGGTGTATTAAAACCTGAGATGATCCACTTTAGCAACTGCATGCATGGATATTCAAACATGCTTGATCAGGTATGGTTTTGGATGTGTCGAGGAAACCCCAAGGTGGATTCAAATGTGTACAGTTTCACCTCTAGACTCTTCACCCTGTTGGGAGTATTATATTTCTTTTTTGTATTGCACCAGTGTTTGTCCACAACTTTTGTTGCAGAGCAGTGAGAGTAGGCAGGACACACACCCTTTGAACAGATGGGGTGGGGTGTACCATGTAAGTCCTATCACCCTCTTGTGTTGTCCCATGTGTTGTCCTGTGTGCCTCATTGATTGGTTTATTTCTTCTTATAAATAAATCAATATAGCTTGGTAACTGACTTGTGTCTTTTTACCTAGCATCTGCCATATTGGCATTTAAACAAAATCTCTGTGATAATTTCTGCCTAGTCTTGGACACAGCACTCCTTTGTTTAAAGGTTACTGACTACCATTCAACTTGAATTTGTGTACAATAAAAGCCTGAACTCAGTCACATATGCTGTTGGACTTTTGAGTTCCCTACCTGTACTGGATTTCAGTCTCACATAGTTGGACTTTGACTTTTTTCAGAATTTTATTACTTATTCAGCCTTGGTTGGTGGTGATTAATTTGAACTTAGACTTTTAGCAATTTCTATTTCACTCTGTACCTGTTGGAACTTGTCTCATTTCTGGTTCATATTCCTTCATGGAATCCTTGAAGTGTCAGGTTTGTGTTTTTTGACTTTGAACTTGAGTTGTTCATAGATTGTTGGTTTTGGATTTTGGGTTTGAACATTGAACTGGATTTAGTCTGAGGTTGAGTTTGAACTTAAATTTTAAACTTTAAACTATGTTTAGTATGTATTGTGCTTTAAAGGATTCATTCCTGTACAATAGTTCTACTTCCTACAGGATATCTCTGTTTCTGTACCCCTCTCTCTATTTTTCTGGGTATTTCAAAGTTTTGTGAAAAAAAATTAAAATTTTGTTGAAATTCTTATTCTTTTCCTAAAGGCTTGTGGGAAAGCCTTTTCTTTTGAGGGGGGGTATGTCATAGTGTGGAAATACTGTTTATGGCAAAACTTCTCTCTATTTTTTTTTTATACTGCCACCATTAACAGTATGGACTAATACTGTTTCAAATCTTTTAGTTTTGATTCCCTATTGTTCAAATCATTCAATAATCAATATTTGATGATGATTTAGTATGTGATTAGTTTCTGGATTGATTGGAAATCAAGATGAGTCAATTTGTCTCATTATGGTATTGTGTATCACATGACTTTCAGTTGCCATAGTTTCAGCAAATCAAACACTGCGAGAACAGTTAGGCTGTTTGCAGGGCTTAGGTGTGGAATGTTGACCACACACTTGTGAACTTACAGTAATGTACTGTGTCTTCACATGTGGGGGGGCTGGCAGTGCCGGCATGTTGCTGATAGGGGCCCTGTAGTCATGCTGGCATGGCCAGCAAGTATGAAGTAATTGCGCCGGCATCTATGCCCTCCTTCTTAAGTATGCAGCTTTCAAATATTCAGGCCCATTTATTTGTCACAAATATTCGACTGAAATATTCGCCTTGTCTACTTTCTATGTAATTGGCCTCTATGACAAAGTGAATAATGCATGGAGATTGCTGCCGTATATTTCATGCACTTTTGAAGGTGCAGAAGGTTCACGTGAACTTAAACAAGCACATGGAAATTTTTTTCATGGTTTTACAATCAGGGGACTGAACCATGTCGGGAATTGTCAATGGAGGACAATATTGCTATTTTTTGAGTCTCATACAATGCCTTGCAAACAACACTGCCATCAGGAGTAAAGTTCAAGAACATGCGGATGCCATGAAAGACAATGAGAGTAAGTGTAAGAGGTTTTATTGTGCAAACAAATGAAGTAATTGGTAGCTAAATTTGAGCACAATATTCAGCATACTTGTCCTCCATTAATTTTGGTAATACCAATTCAGGCCACAACTCATGTGTGCGATGTAAGATTGTCAATGTATTTGCTATGCTCGAGTCAAACCCACCCAGGAGACTGTCACAGAACAATATAGTGCCCTTAATATGAGGTGTGTATGTCATAACAATTCCAACAAAATATTGACCCCAAATTTCCTACTGCAATTTTGCTTCACAAGTTATTTCAAATTACTTCAGCCTTTGGCCTGATGCCATTTACCCCCCAATGACTGTAGGGAGGTGCTGATCACAGTAATGCAAATAATGGCTGAGTTGGCCATGGTATTCAAAGTTGGGATCACAAGGCAATGTGAGTTATTTACTGGCTGTACACCGGCAGGGCAGGCATTAAGTGAATTGCTTGGAATAATGCATTTAAGACCTACATAGATGTCTCCCCACCAATGTGCTGGTGTAGTTACATTAGAGCCACATTCCCTGCTGACAATGCCAGTGTGCCAGTGTCTACATTTGTGACTTAAATTGTTTTCAGTGAGATGTGGGTAGTGCACGGGTATGGTCAATAATTATGAATGGGAAATGCACATTGATATGGCCCTGGAAACAACAGACATGGTTACATTTCTCACTGAGTACGAGTTTGCAACATTCCTGGAAGATTATAGGTGCACCATGTAAGTGTACATTCAGGTAATTGGGTCCAACATTGGTAAATGCTGTGATTAGAGCATAGTAAGGAATCATGCATTGCTTGTATTATTTGTAGTTGTGGTACACTGGGATGGACTCAGCAAACTTGTCACATAAACTGCCATCTGCAATTGCTGATCATGCATAAAATTGGAGCCAGGGAGGTGGAACTCGTAGAGCACCTTGAAATTATGCATGTAAGTCCAGTAATGAATATTTGTACCTAATATTTCAGTTGATCCCATATTGTTTTATAGTGTAATTGGAATTGTAATGCATCAATGAATATTGCAGCTGAATATTGTTCTCAAATATTGGTCTTGAATATTGCTGTTGAATATTGCTGTCGAGTATTCCTGACATATATTTTAGTCGAATATTCCCTTCCATAACTTATTGAACCTTGTTCTCATGCTTGAAACATTACATTTCACAGCAAGACTATGTGCTTGATAGCTTCATCCAGTATGTAGGGTGACTGCCCACAACCCAAACCCGCAACTGTTCCATCAGAGCCCACTACATAAGCTTTCATAAGATAGGTGACGACTGGTACAGATTTGATGACGCCATTGTTCACAGAGTGGAATTGGCTCATGTGTATTCAGTAAATCTAGTGTTCTACCGTATGGGATTGGTACCCCAATATGAGCCTACTATGGATTTGACAAATGTCTAGGCAAGGCTATTATACTCAACTGCAAGAAATCTGCAGAGAACATTAGTGACAACATTACTGAAAATGCTCCGAATAGTATGACGTCAGGTCCCCCACCACTCATTACTAACAATGAGCCAGACCCTTCATCCAATAATGTTTCAAGTTCAAGTCAGATGCTACACCCTGAGATACCCACACGCAGACAACCATCAAGACGCAACAAGAAATTTGTTGTATATTTCGACATTGACAGCCAGTCATCAGGTGAGGAACCACCACCTGATACAACTCACCCTGACACAGATTACATTCCAGAAACAAGTAGAGGTTAGAATTGTCATGTATATTTAATAATATAATAATAATATTTATTCGAATCTCCGATTACAGTTGTCATGGTTGAATAGTCTAGGATATTAGGTATTCTTTAACTTAATCTTCGTTAAGAGACTCAGGTACTCCCGAAGTCATGATTGACTATCCCCCATGGGGTAGGAGCCCTATGATAATTCAATAATGCAGAAATACAAACATCGGTGCTTATGGTGCATAAGAGTGAATAAACACATTCCATCCTTTGATCCGTAAATGTTTGTCGTTCTATTTTGTACCATCATCAATTGTCAATTGTTCATCATGAAAGAGTTTCATGTGAAGACTTTCTGTTGCCACGGATAATATTATCATACACTACTCAAGAGGTAGTATTGTCCTCGTACTCCATTTAAGTTATATTAGATACATGTTACCACGTAAAGTGGTAGAGATGGAGCTTTTGTTGCCATGAATAATGTTGTGTTTACTGCTCAAAAGGTACTCTAATCCTCAAGTACTATTCTCGTTAACTGGGATATATGTTACCACATAAAGTGATATCCAGATTCTGCCAAACACAACAATCATATTTTTTCCTTGATTTATGACTTTAAATCTTAATATAGTGGTATGTAACTCATAATACGTAGTGAACAGACATAGTGCAAGAAATTACATAAACAATTCAAACAAGAAACTGGAATATGCTAAATGCGCAAGTGGAACTAAATGGTTTGTCAGAGTAACCCCCTAGGTGTACAAGTAATCGCAAGGCTAATTAAACAAGACAAGGTAACTTTAGAATGTTGCCCCATACAATGTACACGATCATGGGAATATTCATTATTTCCATGAATGTCGGAGCCTTTGCTGTGAGAATTTGAACTGTTTGTTGCAATCCTTGCACACATAAGAGAAGCTATCTGAGTGGGTCCGCATGTGCTGCCTAAAATTTCTGATGTCCGGGTTTTTATAATCACAGTGCTCACACTCAATAGGTGGTTTGTCGTGTATCTCTTTATGAGATTTCAAATCACTTTTGCGTTTAAAGGAAGATTTGCATCCTTTAACTTGGCATCGATGGTGTGTTGTAGAGACATGTATTTGTTCGTGAAAGTCCTTTTCTGACTTGAAAGAGAACTGTCTGTCGCAGTAACCGCAGTTGTAGTTCAACGATTTGTGAACATATGTGTGTCTCTTCAACGTCAGTGGACTATAGTATTCCTTATCACAGGGAGAACATTTTAGACTATCATGAGTTAGTCTAAAGTGTTGGTTAAGGTTACGGGTTGTATGGGCCCTTTTCCCACATAGGAAGCATGTAAATGTTCGTTTTCTAGCTCTTCTTATATTGTCACTATCTTTGTGATGCTTGAGCCCAACTGTTCTGATTTTGAACACTGCCACCCGCTTCTTTTTTTTCAGGGGTGCACCTGCAGAGATATCAGTCGACTTCTGTTGTGCACTATGTAGATGCTCCTTTGGTGGAGCCGGGGGTTCATAAACGATTGTTTCATTGGAGTCAGAGTTTGATGAAGGCACATTCATATGTGTCTCCTCACTAGGCGTTCTACGTGGTAACACCGATGGTAGACTGTGTTGGGGTACTGGTGTGGATAGCGTGCCCTGCCTCTTTGAAGTAATCAAATGTTGTGCTTGTATTCTTGCAGCAGAGGGTTTTTGCAAGGGCCTTTTGGCAGGCTTTTTTGGTCGAGGCTTGTCACCTACAGTGGGGGTACGGTAGCTATCCTTGATTACTTCTATATCCTCACTGCTCAGGTTATGAAGGGGTATGGCACACTGTCGTCTCATCACATCCTTTTTGCTAATCTGGATTATGTCATCGCCTTCTGCATTGAGGACATCATAATATGTATCACTATATTGAGGATCATCCATATGAGTTCCTATTGGTACGGTTTTCTCACTACTTGTTTCACTTACATTTATGGGATCCGTATCACCTGATGTGGTCACCACAAGAGGTTGGGGGTCCTCCATACTATCTTTTAAGGGGCCAATGAATTTGTTGAATATCTTCAACATTTTGCATGTTGGTGGACCAAGAGGTTCATCAGGACATTCTACAATGGGGGCATGTTGTGAGCCTGGAGTGTCCACATCAATGTAGACCGTCGGTTCAGTAAGTGGCTGCTCAGGTAGATTTTCTGACTGCGAGCTGGTTGTTGCCACATTAAGTGGTTGTTCCTGAGATGCAAAACCGTCTGTTTTAGTACACTCTCCATCGGAGTAGGGTGATGTATCGCTGCCCTCGGTGGTATCATCCATTTTAGTTTTGGTTGCCACGGGCAATGTTATCCTGTCTTGCACCATGTGCTGGGCTGTGCTGTGTTCGTCCTGGGTGTGCGGTGGTCGGGTATCCAATGTAATACCTGTTGCCACGGAAAATGTGTGACTCGGCTCATTGCTAGTTACCACGGATAATGATGAATTCAAAGGTTCTTGCAGTATACTGCTTACATCAGTGACATGCTGTGTGGTAGCAAACAATACCTGTTCATCTGGGTGGGGTGATGTTGCCACAGATAGTGTTGGAACTGGAGGTTCATGTGGCATGCTGCTTAGGTCTGAGCCGAAGGATACATGTTCTTCCGAATGTGTGGATGTTGCCATGGGCAATGTTATATTAGAGGCTATGTCAGCTTCCAGGATAGATCGCACATCTGATATTTGTAAACCAGTACTTCGTTCAATGTTCTTAACATTTACACTCAACTGGCATGTGCTGTCGTGTTTCGCCATCACACTATCGATTAGTTCTTGCTTGATAGTCTTTGTGATTTCTTCAGGATGAAGCAGTTGACTGCCTATGACAATCTTCGTGGTTTCATCTGAGTTCAGCAGTGGGTCCAGGTCTAGTTTAATGAAGTTGTCATCAAACACCATTGGGCCTGGTTTCCTATACTTTGGAGGGTCAATGGGTTCTATCTCCTCCTCATGTAAGGCCTGCTCAAAGTCACTGTCAACCCGCATTTCAAAATATAGCTCCCGTTCACTTTCATTACAGGTAAGCAGTCTCATTCTTTGCATGTCATCCAGGTCAAATGGTATGGGCATGTCCAAGATGAATGGCCTTCTCCTTAATATTCCGTACATGTTATTTCTGAGATACAGCAAAGTGGTTTCACATATCTCCTGCACTACACCCATAGGCATGTCTCTTGTGTTATTTAAGGTACTCCAGGGTTTTATTGAGGTGTACACAAGGGCATGTCGACGGAATAACACACATAGAGCATACAGACAAAGTTCATTGGGCCAGGTACGAGCTTTTGGAAGTTTTTTCAGCCAGTCCTTGAATGTTATACCATGCATGCCTAGACATATAGATCTGGCATGTCTATACCACTCACTATGGGTTTTGATTTCATTGATCATCATTGTTTTTATTGTTGCACTACTCAGATTTGTGTACTCCGCAAATGTGTCATATAGACATTTACAATTGAAACGTTTAGTCCTAGTTACACAATGACTTGTATCCAAGTAATACATTGAGCTTAATGAACCTCAATCAAACACATTGATGTCGACTCCATGATGATCTGGTATGAAGTTAATTTCTGGTTTGTACTCAATCTTTTTGATCATATTGTTCAGATCACCAAAGAAAGTAAAGCTTGGTGGTTCTTGTGCACCCGCCATTTTTTGTGGTAATTGATTTACCACATATTTATCGAGGGTCTAGTTATTATGCACTGTGTTTGATTTGGATCTTCATCTTTTGTAGTTGTGTCATAGTCCTCATCACACAAAAATCGTGCGATTGTTGGTTCAGTGTTCTAGACATGTGAATTGCAATGTGGCATTCATTGCTAAGGTGTTCATATATAGTCAAGCTAATTAGGGTATATGTTACCCCGAATAATGACTCACGACCTTGATCATGTTGCATGTATACACATCTTGTTTTTTCGTTGCCATGTTTAGTGTCCGTGTCAGGGTAATGTCTGATACCTTACACCGGATGAGTATTAGTCTAGCAGAGAGACAGAAGAGTTACGGGGCAAGTAGATGCAGTTTGCATCTCTTGACGAAGGCACTATAGGAATTACTGTTTCTGATAACACGAGGTAGGTCATTATAGCTTTTAATGACCTTGTAAAGGAAGCTAGACCTGTACCATTTACTGTTCGCCTTGGGAAGGTACATGTCATTTTTACTTCTAGTGAGATATTTATGAACTCATCTAAGTGATGAATTATTGGAGTCATTCTGGAGAGCAAACGTGAGTGGTTGTGGGAGTTGTGAATGCTCTAGGTGAAAGCCAGTGTTTAGGTTTTGCAGTGTTATTATTTGGTTAAACTGCAATAACCTTTGTTTAAAGTATTCTTGGACATTTACATTTCCATTTACTATTTGTGAGACGCATTTATTTTGTAATTTCTGAATTTTGTTCATTTGTGATACACTCAACATGTTACCCCAAATAGTGGCACCATATGTGAGATGACTGTAGATGTGTGCAAAGTAGATGGTTTTTTTGGCGTTTATGCTGAGTGTATTCTTGCTTAACTTCAACATTTGAAGGTTGCGACTTATTTTAAGGCACAGTTGATCAAAGTGTCATTTCCATGTTAATTTTGAATCTATCCATATGCCCAAGAATTTAGTAGACGTTACCATGGGAAGTGGCTCATTATTAATCGATAACGATTCTTCATTGCCTTCTTTTACATTGAAGTACATGCAAACTGATTTGTTAATTTTTGGTAAAATAATATTGAATGCATGGTAAATATTTATCAAATATTTGGCAAAGTTTTATTTAACAATAAGGTTTCATTTCAAAATAAATAACCCCTTGCCTGTTTTACCAGGCAATGAGTAAGAGTAAGAGACTTACTTCATGACACCTTAGCTTTAGACATGTCTGCCTAAAACTGGTGTCTTGGATGTTAACTCCATCATTACCTAATAAATTTTATAAAACAGTTTAGATGCCAAAGAAGTTGGTGTAATTGAGGACGTTTGTGAAGATAATATCTGGGCCATTTGGAAGCCAATGGCCTTGACAGATGCCATGTTTATATTTAACAGTTCTGCACACCTGTGTATGACCATGAGAATGATGTATGCATTTCCGTTTCATCCTCCTGTGATTGGGAGCATTTTATTTGCACTTTATGGGTTACACTTGCTTATCCTTGTTACTGCTGAGTGACATTGTCTTATGTAATGAAATCTGGTTGTGACAATAATTAACCGCCAAAAGTTACCTTCATGGAGGTCTGATACTCAGCTTACCTAACAGGTGTGGTCGGAAGGGGGAGTAATTCAACAATTCGATATTTTGTGTATATTTGGTATCTATTTGGGTTTGTATAAATAAGTTGGGACTTCTGTGGACACACAGTAGCCATTGAAGTATTGAAGTATTGAAGATGACTATATAAGTGGGGTAGGTAAAGAATAAACTTCTTGTGTCCAAACCATTTTTGATTGTTTTTGGTAATCTGACAAGATGTAAGGGATCTGTGAAAACAATGCGTCACTGCGTCACAGTATCTTCCTCCTCTCGAGATGGCATCGTCAAACCCTACATACAAACCAGGCTGAAAATATCGTTCAGAGTGAAGTATAGATAAATGTGCTGTTGCAGCTTAAAGCTGCCTGAAAGGTGCCTCAATGGCTGTTGTATTTACCACTAGGTGCCATTGTAAAGATACGAATAATAGGAAACCGATAAAGTCAAACCAATGAATGGTCTAAGTATCTACGTATCGTAGATAGAGAAAAGCCTGGCTTTGAACTGAATAACCTTTCATTTCTTAACTCGTATCCAGCAGTGAAGATGAACATTCCTGGATTGTTTTTTCCTGGTACCACTTATCTGTACCATTGATTCCTGAAGACAAACTGTTACGGTGTAAAGAAGGCTTCCGGTAACAAACAGTTTCTCTAAGAACAGGTTGAAATGATGCGATTTCAAAATTTCACAAATCTTTATTTATGCATGCGTGCTACAGTAGTGGGATCCTCTCTCACCCTTTACTACAAAATAACCCTTTCGATACCAAGAGATATGCCCAAAATAAAGGAGTTTATGTACTGAACGATGGGCATATCATGAAAGCTACTGCCACAGCTTTAGATTTTGAGCTGATAAAATTGCTTGAAGTCAGAGGTTAATCAGGATAGTCAACCTTTATAATGGTCAAGAAAGGTGACCAGCAATGGTACTTAAGGTGGCTCAGTACCCAGTAACTTGTCAAAAGGGATTTGAATATTGAACAAAATTGTGCCCTTTAAAATGTTTAGAAAAATCATCAAAAAATAAGCATGTCAATCAGAGACCTGGTAGGCCAGTTATTAGGGACTCTATCTCTCTAGTGAATTTAGGTACCACTAAGTACCAAGTATTGACTGTAGATATAGTCCATTGAGGAACTTTCAAAAATGATGAATTTTTTATATGAGATTGACTGAGCTCTGCAAGGGGAGGGAGGCAAGTGAAAACAAATTTGTCAATTTTTCTTACAATAAAATTTCCTATATAATGCACTTGGTTTCAAGGCTCTAAACCCTTTAGATCTGGAACTATGAGCCTCCAAAGAACCCCAAATTTGACCATAGTGTCGATGTAACACCAAAGGGAGCTTAAAGGGTTAAGCAAACGAAACATTTTGTACCTACATTCATAACCATATCCTTCTGTTTTTGAAATAAAACATTTTTATTTCATTTATATAGAATCATTTACCTGAGTTCTGTGTACACAATATTTACTGAAATTCTTATCCTGTTTCTTGGAATGAATTACAAGATAAACAGGGCGAGGTATTATTGTAGCAGCTCTAGCCTACTCAACAGGTGCCCACATGGCTGATACTTTTGTAACCTGTGGCATTTGCAGATGCCATTCAGACAGGATCTGAATCAGTTTCACCACTGAATTCAGACGATTCATACATCTGTTTCTGAAAAAAAGTTAATCGAGTTAATTTCCCATTTGGGACAAATATCCTCGTTTTCAATTAAATTAGAAATCATGAAAATTGAGCAATTTAGTACTGAATTCTTTTACAGTAAATTGGAAATACAGTATACAATTTTGCATATTTTACTTTTTATTTCAACTGAGAATACGTGGAACTAAAGAAAATAATAGCAGAATATTGAAATTGTTGTGGATTTCCTCTTTTGAATGTTTATACTGTTCTCGTTCACGTGACGATATCAGTCTTGTGTGTTTTCTTTGGGCTAGTTTTGCTCTCCCCATTCAACAAAGTTACGGCGAAGTGAAGACAGTCACGTCATCATATTGATAAAACTTGTAAGATTCTGTCCATCTGTATGTGTTCAATCTGTCTGTCCGTCCAAGCACTTGTCCGTCCGTCGTATCGTCGAACAATTGTCGTCTGACCCCCGAACAAGTGGTTGGCGTGAATTAGTTTCTTAAAAAGTATCATGTGCCTTTTCTCTGAGCTAGAAATCACATGAGCGCAAATTTGGATATTTGCTGGCAATTTGATTGTATTTCTTCAAGTACGGTGTTGAACGGTGCTGAATGAATACTGATAGGATTATGAGTTTTGTCCCCCTTTGGTGTTTTTTTGTGTGTGCGTGTGTTAAAGAAGAAAAAAGTGTCAGCAAGCGAAATTATATCTACATTAATTTTTTTTATTTTTAAAGCGTCTTAATCAACACTCCGTAAAAAGGTCAGTAACGTTTGAAGAAACTCTCAGGAATGGGTTGACAATTTTGGAAAAGTAGTACCAAGAAACCTCAAATTTGTACGATCGTCTGCATAACTGGCTCTTCTCGGTAATCATAAATTTAACTGTTGCAACTATACATTCGAATTTTCCTATATTTCGTAATTTTCTGCCAAATCCTGGCATAATTCTGCCAGCATTGACATTCAATCGTTGCGACCCATTGTATGTCACTGCTGGCAGGATTCTGCTATGATTTGGCAGAAAATTACGAAATATAGGAAAACTCGACTGGGCACTGTATAAAACCTGGTATTAAGTGGGCTTCTTTCCTATGTTGTCATTGGAAAATTACTGACTTGTTACTATCCACTGAAACACAATGTCAAAGCCTGAGAAACTAAGTATGAGAATCATTATCAGTCACTTTAACTGTTAAACATATGATATGGAATCAGTTTCTTTTAAATTTGGAGATTTTTCTTACACCGGTTGGGAACATATTGAACTTTTTTGTCTTCATAGTTGTCTCACAATGGATGACATTTACTGATTTTAGCACTGAATTTCACAATTTAAGTGCAATAATATTCTACCCCAGATAAATGAAACATATTGCTAATGGTGATAAAGTATACTTATAAAATATACTTATAAACTATGGCCCTCTTTGTGATAGAAAGGAAGTGTGAGAAAAGAAATGAAGAAACAAAACCTTGACATTTAGTTTTAGTGAGGAGCAATGTTTGTCTCCAGGCAGTAGGTTCACCACTTTACACAATATTGAGTCAACGTGTGAAATCATGAATAACTATAAAATATTTTGAATCTTCCGTCCAAAGACCATCGCTTTTACTTCACTGATAGTACATATGAATATCCATTCTAAAATTGAAATAGAATATTTTCCACATTTAGAAATTGTGTCTTGTACATTTCCATTGGTTATTTTGGAGCACACATTTCACAAGAACTTGTACTGTAATCAAATCAAAGTCTAAGATCCAGAAATATGACATTTTAGCTGCTACCTTCGACGGGCACGATGCTTACAATCCCTATTTTATTACAAATCAAATTTTCCCTGCAATGGATAATACTCACTGATACAAATATTGTCCCGAATGTTTCAATAAGTGTCAGCGTGCACAATGAATGAACCATTGTCAACCAGCAGAATACTTTGCTGCTTTTTATTGTATCCCTCTTGAAGATTTTTCATAATGTACCTCACAAACATAATCCAGTTTCTCTCCGTGGCGCCGACAAATTCTTCTTTGATTTCCCTTTTTAGAATAAATAGAATAGCTTTTTCAAATAGTTGAAAATTTGAAACTTCGAATCTTTCGAATTTTGTGTGCCTTCCTCCCAGCGTGAGCAATTTTTGGGTAAAGTCGCGATCCAGAAAGTCCAGATTCTGGACACCTTGCTGTATTATGGACATGAATCTGTTTGCATGTGCCTTAAAATCTGGATGGTTGATCAAACTATCACCCCATGCACAGCGAAAGGAAAATAAATCCTTTAATTGTGGCTTTTCTTCAAATATTTTTAAAAATATTTGTTTTCCCAGAGCTTCCTTGTTCTTTTGCAGAACTTCCCAAGATGTCCGGATTGATTCTTTTTGTTCTGGAGATAGCAGTAAGGACACTTGTATGTGTGCATCAGACTCAGTTGTTTCACCTGGTATTGTACTGAAACGCCTGGTGGTGGTGGTTTCCGGAGTAAGAAAAGTAAATGACTTGGAAGCTGAACAGCCCATATCTCGTCCAGATTACAGATAAGATCTGAAATTGTTAAATATTTAACAATTAATGTTATGGATTGAAAATTCGAGAAATAGCTCTTAATTCCAGATGCATTCTGACACCTGCATGATAAATTGACACCAGTATATCCAGGGAGGAGTGGCCCGGGTGTCGACAGTCCCCACTAGCGGATCCACGGGGGTGGGGCCCCGGGGGCCCGGGCCCCCTCTGACCCCCAGATTTGGAGGCCCCAGTATACAGTTTAAGAGCTAAACCATGAATTTTAGGGCCCTAAATTTATATTGTTTCCAAAAAATTTCCAGCCTCACTTCGCTCGGCATCAATATTGCTTTCACATTCTTCTAGATGCACTCAACTCATCATTCCATCTGCCTATGTGCTAACCTCTACATTATATTAACTCATGCCATAACTTATCTTATC